>JAOVYX010022330.1:0-14756 GCA_035668315.1 Drosera spatulata | reverse complement strand
ATTGCGCTATAAAAATGGGATAAATAAATAGCCCAAAAATAAATAGAGTCGACACCAAAATTTAACGTGGAAAACCCTTTAAAAAATTAAAAGGGTAAAAACCACGGGACCGTTGCAATATCAAAATATCTACTAAAGAGGGATTACAAATATCGTCCCTAGATTGTACTAGGGGATTACAACCAGCAGGATAATTCTCACAAATTTTTCTTCTCTAATGGTATAAAATTATATCCGTAGAGGATACCCCTCAATACTCCAAACTGGGTATTTTCCTAACTCTTCTGATGTTGTTTTTGTGTTTGATGTGTTTTTTAATTTCCTACCCCTTGATGCCTATTTATAGTGATTAGAGGATGTCCCTATTTTTTCCTTCGTCGTGCTAAGCCTCTGTGCGATTATTCCTGAAAAGTTTTGTTGCTTCTATGCGTTGATTTGCCGCGTCTTTCCTGATGTTTCTTTTGAAAACATTGTGCTTTGCTTAACTTCATTTGCTCTTGTTGCTTCCCTTGGTGGAGAAAGTGGGTGGGATTCACGAAGGGAAAAAGTAAGCACTAATGAGCGAATGGCAATCTTCAAAAACTTGAGAAGAATCGATCCCTGTCTTCCGTTGATGGGAAATGCTAGTTTTTTTAGGAAGCATTAGAGTTGAGTGCCGATTGCCAGTCAGGTTTTTTAGGAAGCATTAGAGTTGAGTGCCGATTGCCAGTCAGGTTTTTTAGGAAGCATTAGAGTTGAGTGCCGATTGCCAAATGAGCCTCAATTGTTCTAGAGTTATCATCATTTTTTTTTTCCTGTACTAAGCTTCCACTGTCTATGTTCAAGTCTTAGACCATCTACAACACTTATAATGCTTACCGGGGTTTAGACGGATGGCTGCTGCTAGGGTGATTTGGGGTAGCCTAGCTTAGGCCTAGTTACAACACCCACTGTTTGTCTCGTGGCACTCTGAATTGAACCTAGTAATGCATCTTGACTCGGATGGCAACTGGATGAGGATTTGCACGTCATTTCTACGTCATAGTAGCGAGATCGAATCAATTATGGTCTGAGCATATTAACATTACCAAATAACTAGTAGTCCAGCTATATAGGAACCTAAGATTTGAAATTACACTCCAGTTTTAAGTCTCAATGGAATGGCACTTCGATTTCATACTATTAGTCATAAGCTAGTGCTTGCTCGCATCTTTTTATCTCTGTGTAGCATATCTATCGAATTCGACCTTGCTTCTATTTCTAGTCCGTACGGTATTGGTTACTGAAGTATTCAGCTGTCTTGTCCTCAACCTGTAGTAGGTATTCAATGGAGCCAGAACATGGTCTTCATTGATGTTCTGACTACTGTGAAGTCCATATTTTTGCTACATTTTCTCTAAATTAATCATTACGATGAAGACAAATGCTATCTAATATTATGGTTCTTGTCCATTTTCCCTTGATAGTCAAGGGTACCACATCACACGCCAAGTAGCGCTGGTTGATAAGAATTGAACTATGAGACAAAATATGTTGTCCTTCGTCATTGATACTCGAGCGAGATCCTTAATTTCCTGATGAATCAATTATGGTCTGTGCTTATCAACTTTACTCGATAAGGCACGTTCAGCGGCTTCTTGTATGTTGTCCTCAATCGCCAGTGGTCACCTACTGGCTACTACTCTTGATGTGCCTTGTTAAGCTATAACACAATGATAGTTTACCAAATAGCAAGTAGTCCAGACTCCAGATATATATGAAAACTTAACAGTTTTGCAATACGCTCCGGCTCCAAGTCCTGTTGGGCCGGCACATCGATGTCATACTATTAGTCATCAGCTGGTGTTTGGTTGCATCTTCTTATCTTTGTGTGCATGCATATCTATCGAATTCGATCTTGCATTACATTTCTATTCCGTACGATATTGGTTACTGAAGTATTCAGCTTTCTTGTCCTCAACTTGTAGTAGGAGTACAATGCAACCAGAACATGGTTTTCATTGATCTTCTGACTACTGTGAAGTCGATATTCTGTTATATATTCTCAAAATGACTCATTATGATGATGCCAAAACCTTTCGCTTACTATGGTTCTTGTCCATGTTCACTTGATGTTCATAGGGTTCCACATCACATGATTCTTGTCCAATTTCACTTGATGTTCAAATGAATTTTGTATGCGTGTGTTTGTTACTTTGTTTGTTATTGATCTCAGGGCCTGAGTGTTCGTCCTTCTGGCTGTAGCAAGTTATTGTAATGAGCAAAAAATAATTTAAAAAAAACGCATTTTTGCAAAGCGAAACCCACCTTACATTTCACATTAAAAGGTTTGACTCTCTCTGTCCGTATGGGTCGGGGTTGATAAAGAACAGAACTATTCCCTTCGTTCTAATTTAATTACAACTGTTTGACTCGATACAGTGATTTATATGTGTTGATTTTTTTTTGAAATTGGGTGAAAAAAAAATAGTTTTGTAATGATAATACGGTTTATTATAACAGTTGTGAGAGAAGTTTATAGAGTACACTGCAATACAATATGATTGATTTGATATTTTTTAGATTAAATTTTTGTCAAAAAAGAAAATATTACAAGTAATTTAGGACAGTTAAAAAAAAGTGTTTTATATATTATGAAATGGAGAGATTATAAGACAAAATGAATGTCCTGCGATAATGCAATTCCAAATCTGCTTTCTCAGGCGTAAATTTGTTCACGACAATTGAACATGATATGAGAGATTCTTGCATTAGTTTCCACCACATGTTTTGTTCAAGAGTCTCTCAACAGTTGAAAGATGAAGAGAAAGCTCTCTTATATTGAATTTTGTGCATTTTGCAGTTTGGATTCTATATCTGGTTTAGGCCGTACGAGATTTTGTTTCGGGCTGCAGCAGCAAAGTCATTGGATAGACTCTACAGCCTTAATAATTTGAGCAGCGTCGTGGATCAACACAAAGTTCTGTAAGTCTTCCATTTTCTTCAATTATGCATTTGTTTTGTTACATTTCATCCCAGACGATGTGCTAAAGTGGATTGACGTATAGACAAAACCATATCCTAGAAAGCACATAGCCAAATCTTTAATTAAGCTATCATTTCATTCTCTTCCAGTTCATGATTGTAATGTACTGAGTTGCTGGTCTATTTAGTTCATATTAGCTCCGGTGGCTTCGAGTCGAGTACCATCTTTTGACATTTATGTTATAAGTTCTTTGTAGCGTCTGCTATTTTCATATGACGAACTCTTAAGACATCTTAAAAGAGTGTTACAGGTAGTATTATTGGTCTGTTCTACAACCACACTTAATCTCATCATATCTGGGCTTTAAGCTTGTCAGTGATGGGGTCAATAGTTATTCGATATTTTTTCTTAATGGTCTGGCAGTAAGATGATCTTTAGGGATGGACTAATATTGTATTTGTATCTTCACAAGCGGGGTTTTTTTTCTTCAATGAATTGAATCAGTCAGCAATATGATAAGAGGATAATTGTCTCGGGTATCCAGAGTGTGGCCCTTGAAGACACGAGTGGCAGCAGCATGTTACTAGTTGAATTCAATTTGATATTGCTTCACATGTTTTTTCTCTGTAGTTGCATTAAAAGAAATAGGTTCTCTGTTCTATCATGGTAGTATTTTAAGCATGCAATTCCAAATGCACTACTAGGACTTGTCACTTCTACATTGAACAATTATTTAGGGATAACATGTGTGGTTCTGAGTTGTTGTGGTGCATGCCGTAAGTATCTTACCATGACTTATTCGATCATATTAGTCATATCTGTCTTTCTACGTGATAGTGTTGTAGAAAGAGATTTAGATTATCTCCTAGTTCAGAAATGTAATTGAGTGGTTTTCAGAAGTGGAAATGGACCATAAGCTTGGAAGTGGTCACATAATGAGAAGATTGTTAGTTTCACAGGAGTCGTACAGCTCATGATCAGTACTAGCTCCTGGCCCATGCCTTTTGTCTTTCATCGTGCATTGACTTGTCCTCTTCGCTGTTTTCTTTATTCCTTTTTCGCTCGTTGGCTTGTTCTCCTCACACATATAATATTCATATGTCACGATTCATGTTAACAATATAACAAATTATAAGTATAATAATTTCTTGAGGATTTGAACTTTATAGATGGACTACTATCAACCGTCCACATGACTCAATTTAATGTTGAGTCTGTATGACCATTGGTGAAACTACCTGTGGATCCGTTTGTCTCCTCCATATGAAAGGAATGTCCATTTCATATAGGGAGTAACAACTAAAGAGAAGTAAGGCTCTTTTTCCATCTTCTAGTGACTATGAGGCAAAAACTCAAGTTATTGTATTCAAATCACTGTGATAAGCGAGTATAAAAATTGATAATTTCACTTCAGTGAATACTGCTCGTAATTTAAGCTAAGAGGGTGAATGCTTGCCTTGTACTCTCAAATCTTGGCGTGTATGTTGTACATGACAGAGTGAACATGTCAAAGGACATCTGCAAGCAATTTTACATTCATATTAATACTAACCTTTTTTTGTATGCAGAGTGGTTATGATATAAAGGCATATGCCTCCTTGACTCTTTCCATATTCTATATGATCTGATCTGATCTTTGTTTAGGGGACTCTCCCTGGCATCTTGTTTAAAAGAGCGATCCAGCCAACTGCTACCTCAAAGTAGAACATCAAAGTCAGTGTACCTGAGCTGAGTCAGCAGTCAGTTCCAATGGAAACAAGAGGGCTTGTTGTGTATCTGCTCTCAGTCTTCTCTGTGACAATCCTTGCAGCAGTTTTCATAACCAGGAAGGAAGCACATCAACCTCATGTATCTGCTCTCAACGCCAGTGGGTCTAGCACTGAGAAAGTTTGGCCTGTATGTTCTTCTCTGTTTTTCTCTTTCTTGTATGGTGATTATGTTATCATCAAGTGTTCGACAATCCACTGGCGCCACCATCCAATCAGGTTTTAGTTTTGAACCAAAAACAATACGAAAAGATCGAATGATGTCACTTTTTGTGTAGTGACAGACGGAGAGTTCACCACCTTATTTTTTCATGACGTATAACTTCTTTTTTTGTTCCTTTTTTTGGAAAGGACATGACATATAACTGTTACTTAGAAGAAAATTGGTTTCTTATCCAATTTTTTGACGTTTGGGTTATGTGGACAGGATCTGATGTTCAGTTGGAGAATTGTTGTGGCAAGTATTATTGGGTTCCTGGGTTCAGCATGTGGAACCGTAGGCGGAGTTGGCGGTGGTGGCATTTTTGTTCCAATGCTTGTCTTGATTATTGGGTTTGACACCAAGTCTGCTGCTGCACTTTCGAAATGTAAGTTTTCTTTTCTTCTTAGCCTTTTGAAACTTCTTTCTGTGCCTAGCAAGGTGACCAGAGCCCTTCACCTCATCAATTATGCTTTTGTTGAGTACTTGTGTTACGAACGAGTCCGTTAATAAAAAACACAAACAATAACAAATGCGCAAAATTAATAAGACAAAAATTTTTACGTAGAAACCCTTACGGGAAAAACCACGGATGGTTGCCGACGACGAAGAATCCACTAACCAAATGAGGAAATACAAAAGAGGAGCTACACTCAAAATATTGAGAATCTCACAATAAGGGATAGAGATAAGAATCTCTAAAACAAATCTCTTAAATCCTCAATGTGTTTTTATGTGTATATGTGAATAGTGCTCCACCTTATCCCTTTCTCCTTCTCTTCTCTTCCTCAGACACTCCTTCTCTGCCAAACAAATCTCCCCCTTTCCTCTGCGGTTTTTCCTCTGCATTTCCATCTCCACCAAGCCTCTCCTTTTATACACAGAGAACACCACGCGGAAGAACACGGAAGCCACACGGACAAGCTACGCAGAAACGCGTATGATTTGAGACACCGTCATCACCGTCAATAAATCTCCACCTTGTCTCAAATCAAACTTCATTGTCGTCGAGTAACCTCCACCTAGGTTTCAAACGAACCTAGCTACCCTCCATTCCTAAGAGCTTTAGGCAATAACGAAACTTTAACACAGGAACTGATTTCGTCAACATATCAGCTGGATTTTCTGCAGTAACAATCTTGATCACCTTGACATCTTTAACGTCCCGTACAAAGTCATATCGGATGCCAATGTGTTTGGTCCTCTCATGATGCATCTGATCACGGGTCAAGTGAATGGCTGATGAACTGTCACAGTAGATCACTGTGCTATCTTGTTTCAGTCCTAAGTCTGAAGCCAAATCGCCTCCTTCACAGCTGACACAACAGCCATGAACTCTGCCTCTGTCGTGCTCAAAGCCATAATATCTTGCAAAGTTGCCTTCCAAGAAACTAGCCCACCACAGAAAGTGAAAATATACCCTGTAAGTGATCTTCGACGATCCAGATCTCCAGCATAGTCTGAATCTGAGAACCCTTCAACATTATTGCTGCCTCCACCTCGCCTTGTATCGTAGACAAGGCTCAATCCCGATGAACCCTTGAGATACCTAAGGATCCATTTCACAGCCTGTCAGTGACCTTTAGCAGGTCTGTCCATATAACGACTAACTACTGACACTGCTTGTGACAAATCGGGTCGAGTGCATACCACAGCGTACATAAGGGATCCAACTGCACTCGCATAAGGCACTGAGGTTATACTCCTCACCTCGTCCTCAGTCTTCGGTAAGAGCTTCAAGGATAGTTTGAAGTGCGCTACCAAGGGAGTAGAAACGGGTTTGGCATCTTTCATGCCAAATCGATCAAAAACCTTCTCAATATACTTCTTCTGACTCAAGGTCAAGACTCCATGCTTCCTATCCCGCTCGATCTCCATGCTCAAAATCTTCTTTGCTGAGCCGAGATCCTTCATATCGAACTCACTATTGAGTTGCGCCTTCAACCTGTCAATAGTCCCCTTGCCTCAACTAACGATCAATATATCATCTACATAGAGCAAAAGATATACCTGACTACCATCAGGTTGTTGTTGATGATACACACACTGATCGTACGGGCTTCGTGTGTATCCAATACTTGCCATAAAGACGTCAAACCTGTGTTATCATTGTTGGGGCGATTGCTTCAATTCGTACAATGATTTCTTCAGAAAACAGACCCGGTCTTCCATTCCTGATAATGAAAAACCCTCTGGTTGGCGCATATAGATCTCCTCTTCTAGCTCACCATGTAAGAATGCCGTCTTCATATCCATTTGCTCAAGTTCAAGGTCGAACTTAGCAATCAAAGCTAAAAGCATTCCAATAGAAGTGTGTCTAAGTACAGGAGAAAATACCTCAGTGTAGTCAACTCCTTCTTTCTGAGTGAAACCCTTAGCCACCAATCTGGTCTTGAATCTCCCATTGCCACCATCGCCTGCTTTCTTCTTTTTGAACACCCATTTACACCATACGGTACGCTTTTCCTTCGACAAGTGAACTAGAGTCCAAGTGGTGTTTTTGTGAAGAGACTCTAGTTCTTCTTCCATAACTGCAGTCCACTGTGTATATTCCGAACTAGCGATGGCCTTCCTAAATGACAAAGGCTCATTCTCAACTGCCTCGCTAACAATGTGTGCATATGCCATCAAATCTGAATAGTCATAACAAACTGGGGGTCTGATCTCACGTCGTTCCTTATCACGGCTAAGTTGGTACTGTTGTAGAGTGGGTTTCACCTGGATTGGATCTGGTACTAGTGGTTCTACTCCTGAATCTTATGCTTCTTGAGCTGGCTGCAAGACATCAGTGGGAATGTAGGGATCTGAGGATTCCTCATCCTGATGCTCCACCTCAAATGTCGATCTCTCGACTGGTCGTGTCTGCTCCATCTGCTGTTGAATGCTCCCTTGTTGCTCAACTTTCTTGGCTAACATTGATTCTTCGTCAAATGTGACATTTCGGCTGATGATGATTTCAGGTGATGATGGATCAGTGGAATACAATCTGTATCCCTTCACATCTGCCTGATATCCAAGAAAGATGGCCTTCTTGGCTCTAGATTGTAACTTTCCTTCGCTAACATGATAGTATGCAGGACAACCGAAAACACGAAGGTTGGAATAATCAGCAGGCTTAGCAGACCAAGCCTCATAAGGTGTCTTCATCGATAATGGTGAGGAGGGTGACCTGTTTATTAGATAGCAGGCTGTCATAACTGCTTCAGCCCGGCTCCAATCATCATGCACCGAGCCCGCTCCATAAGCGTCCGGTTCATGCGTTCTGCTACTCCATTCTGCTGAGGTGTGTAAGTGACAGTGCGATGCTTCACAATGTCTTTGTCCTTGCAGAACTCCAGAAATTGCTTGTTCACAAATTCCATCCCGTTGTCGGTTCGAAGCCTCTTGATCTGCCTGCCGGTTTGCGTCTCAATCAACTTCAACCATTCCTTGAATGTCAAGAAATATATCCCGACATAATGGGAATAATTATCGATGAAGGTCAAAAAATACTTTTTACCTCCCATCGAAGCATGCGGAGATGACCCCCACAAATCTGAGTGAATGTAGTCGAATGTCCTCTTCGTTCTGTGCATCGCACCTCCAAACGACACTCTCTTCTGCTTGCTGAGAACACAGCCCTCGCAGAACCCGAGTTTCTGTGTCTTCAATCCTCCAAGCAAGCCTGTTGAACTCAGAACATCCATCCCCCGATTAGTCATATGCCCAAGTCGCATATGCCACAGCTTCATCTCAGAACTAGCCTCACTATCACGGACGGACAATGAATTTGCAACAGCTGTAACTCCATTCTGCGTCGCGCCAACCAAATAGTACAACCCAGCATGAAGTCGAGCCTTGATAGTCACCAAGCGATTCTCCTTGACCTCCATGTCCCCATCCTGAGAATGATAGGAACATCCTTCACGATAAAGGGAACCCAAAGAGATAAGATTCCGCCTCACAGCTGGAACATATCGAACATCTTTCAATGTTCGCACAACACCATCCCACATTCTTATACGAACATCTCCCACACCAAGAATCTTACAAGCAGCATTGTTGCCCATAAAAATTACGCCGTCATTGGACTCAACAAATGTGGCGAACCACTCCCGATACGGACAAATGTGAAAGGTGCAATCGGAATCCATCACCCACGTCGGAAACACTGTTCCTTTCGGAGTATTGTTCACCGGAGCACTGTGTAAACAGTGATTATGTTCGTACACTGTTCACGATACTATTCAAGACACTGTGCAGTACTGTTTGAACATTGTTCCAGTACTGTTCATCCGAGGAAAAAAATTAATTTTTGTTGAAAAAATACACGAAAACTGACCCGCAAAACATATAACTTAAATCCTAAACTTAACAACGTTCGTTCCTAAGCCTACGTGAGCGAACCCGGTGTAGGAAATAAGGATTGAAACGTTCCAAGCTCTGATACCAGTTTGTTACGAACGAGTCCGTTAATAATAAACACAAACAATAACAAATACGTAAAATTAATGGGACAAAGATTTTTACGTGGAAACCCTTACGGGAAAAACCACGGGCGGTCGACGACGACGAAGAATCCACTAACCAAATGAGGAAATACAAAAGAGGAGTTACCCTCAAAATATTGAGAATCTCACAATAAGGGATAAAGATAAGAATCTCTAAAATAAATCCCTTAAACCCTCAATGTGTTTTTGTGTGTATATGTGAATAGTGCTCCACCTTATTCCTTTCTTCTTCTCTTCTCTTCCTCAGACACTCCTTCTCTGCCAAACAAATCTCCCCCTTTCCTCTGCGACTCTTCCTCTGCATTTCCATCTCCACCAAGCCTCTCCTTTTATACACAGAGAACACCACGTGGAAGAACACGGATAAGCTACACTGAAACGCGTATGATTTGAGACAAACCGTCATCACCGTCAACAACTTGGACTCTGTATACCGTGCGACATAGTAGGTGTAACACTGCTAAGTATGATTGGCATGGAGAAGATCATGATAATGCCACAGAAGTGTTCTGCATATCAGACCTGACATGACTTGTAACATTCCTTCTAACTATTTTTTGAAGTATTCATACTTGTCTAACTTAGAGTTATATCTATGCATTTGCTTTTTCAGGTATGATAATGGCAGCATCAGCTGCTTCAGTATGGTACAATCTGAGAGTGATCCATCCGATAAGAGATGTTCCGATCCTAGACTACGATCTCACGCTGCTTTTCCAGCCAATGCTGATGCTCGGAATCACACTTGGTGTTAGTCTGAGTGTTGTGTTCCCCTACTGGCTCATCACAATCCTCATTATCATTCTCTTCGTAGGTATCCCTTATCTTACCATAACTTGGTGCCTCAACTTGGTGCCTCATTTCTGACTAGTCTTTGGTGGATGCTAATATCGATGTTGCTGATTATGTTTCATAGGCACATCATCACGATCATTTTTCAAGGGAATTGAAATGTGGAAAGAAGAGACTTTGCTTAAGGTTCGTTCAGCCAACCATTATTTTCCAACGAGTGGTCTACTTCTCACGATGAAGTCACGTGTGTAGAGACCCTTAACAAGTGTTGCACTAATGCAGAAAGAACTGGAAAGGCAGCAAGAAGCTTTTGTTAATCCTCGTTGTGAACGTGAGTAGCCGTCGTCATTTAACTTTTGGTGATTTCCTCTTAACTTTGTTACTTGAATTCGCCATGTCGTTATACTTTGTTACTTGAATTCTCGTGGTGAAAGCTTACATTGTGCTCTTGTTTGCAGTTCTCATAGACACTGATTATGAGCCCTTGAATAGTAGAGAACATAAATCAACCCTGGTAAGTGAATATACCCATTTTTCCTACATCAATACCATTATAACACATCAAAATTTTGAACTTTTAAGTATTTTTCAGCAAATCATGTGTTCCAACCTGAGATGGAAGAGGATACTGGTGCTTGTCAGTGTTTGGGTTTTTTTTCTGTTATTGCAATTTCTGAAGGCAAGCACTCAAATTTTTCATCTTTTAAATGTAAGAAAATTGTTTGGCATTCACCCGTTGGATACTGTAATTCATATTCACAATAATCTATTGATTGTGCAGAATGACGCAACCGCGTGCAGCTTGTGGTATTGGGTGCTCAACGTCCTTCAGGTACTTTAGCAGATTGAACTCATGAGCGTTCATTCCTTGACATTGGACCAGTGCATACTCGACAGTTTGATTATTTGCTCTTGTTTGCTCGAAATCTTTCACCCAATGTTTAAATTCCTACTCCTGGTTTATTAAATATTCCTATTTTCATTTGCTGGAGTGTGCTTGCACTTTAATTTTCTCTTTTGTTTTCAGTTTCCAATAGCTTTTGGGGTTTTTGGGTATGAAGCGGTTAAGCTATACAAAGCAAGCAAGAACAGGAGAATGAATGGTTGCACAGAGTCCGTGTGTGAAGCCTCCATCGACTGGACTCCCCTGCATCTTTCTCTGTGTGCCTTGGCTGGACTCGTAGGTGGGACTGTCGGCGGGTTACTTGGTTCTGGTGGCGGTTTCATTCTTGGCCCTTTGCTTTTGGAGATTGGTGTCATACCTCAGGTATTAGAACTTTGAATAGACTGTTTGCTTATCATGTAGTTTGTCTTCCTATTAGTTGTCAGATTACTGCACGGGAGAACAAATGGCCTGCAAACTTGTTCTTGGTGATTGTGATCCAAGTAATCAACGTGCTGTTCTTTCTTGTTTACAGGTTGCAAGCGCAACTGCAACTTTCGTGATGCTATACTCATCCTCTCTCTCAGTTGTTGAGTTCTACTTCTTGAAACGCTTTCCGCTCTCTTATGGTTAGTATCCTAATCTTCTTCTTCTCAAATTTTGAGTTGCTTGTCATGGAACCAAAGGTCTATCTAGCTTGGCCAGAAAAGAAATTCTGTCTTGACGGTATAAGTTTTTGTTCTGAAAATCATGATGCATCTACGGTTCTTTTTGTCTATGCTTTTCATTACTCTCTTCGACCGTGATAGACGTAGCGTGAAAAAGTTTAGTCCGTTTTCCCATGTGATAGTGAAGTTGTCAACATTTAAGAAGTAGCAACTTCGATTAGTTGAACCAGGTTGTTGTAAGCCCTGAATCTTGTCTCACCATCGTCAATGTCTCTTTGCAGCTTTGTATCTCATGGCAGTATCAATGCTGGCTGGCTTTTGGGGACAGTTTTTCGTCCGAAAGCTAGTCACCTGGCTGAAGAGAGCATCGCTTATCGTGTTTATCCTCTCCGCTGTCATTTTCGCGAGTGCCATTACAATGGGTAAGTGCAATCCGTGTTAATACGATCTCTCTCATGCAAGCTTTTGGGTTTGTAATATTGACCCCTAAATCAAACTGTTACAGGAGTCGTGGGGATCAAGAAGAGTATCCAGATGATACGTGATCACGACTTCATGGGCTTCTTAGACTTCTGCGAGAATCAGTGACATTCATCTTGGACGAATCAAGAATGTTTGCTCGATAACGCTGTAATATACACATCATTTATACGGGAAGGTAAAGGTGGAAGATGAACTACGGTTCCTCGGGATATAGCCTATTTGATGTGTTGGTCAACAAGACGTTGACCAACATCAAGAATAATGGGGAGTATTTTTCCTCCTGCCTTGCTCTTTTCTTTTTTCTTTTTTTGCCCAAAAAAATAAAGAGAATTTCAATGCTGATTGTTAGCATCGGAATACCTTCTGGTGTTGTAAGTCATGACTGGTTGCGCAAATGTAAAATTTTTTGTCGAAAATTAGTTTTCGATGGTGATGCTGATACACGTTCCTGGTTGTGTGAAATCGCCTAAAATTTCTTGAGATCCGATAATATTCTCTTTTTCTGGGTTGATATAGCAACTCACTGCAGTGCTGGTAGCTTTGTTTTTCTTGTAAAGGTGGAGGGGCCAAAAACGACGATTATGCGATCTTCACACTACAAAAGTTGGAGAGGAAAAATTTAAAGCACTTCCAGTAATCAACAAATGAATATGAAATGTGCAAACACAATTCCATGTTCGTTCTCGATCCGTGATACACCGATACTAACAAAGAAATAAGGTGAATAGCTCCAGCCAGAGTTAACCCGGCACATAGTCTCTTCATAGTTTATAACTCCAGTCACAAAATCCTCGGAAATGTCTTTGGTTCTAGGGGGAAAAGTTACAGCTTGAACCATTTCCAAGTTGCAACTCGCAACTCACATGTCAGCCACTCCACACAGCATCCGACCAAGCACACATTCGCGACTTGCATCAGAAACCCCGTTATCGACCTGCCATTGAGGCCGACTTAGATAGCTTAATAGTTGACTCGGGTGACTTGACGGGGTTCAAGTTGGCACTGATGGCGATGTTTTCCATCCCTGCTTCCATGGCCTCCTGGTCGTCCTTCTCCCTCCTTTTCTTCTCGGAACCAGTGGGTTCTGCAGATTGGTCGTTGAGTGGTGGCATGGAAGGCTCTAGAAGACGAGTCCCTGCGTCTAACCATGGATGGATGAGGCACTGCCCAGCACTCGACCGCTTATCGGGATCAAAGTTCAAAATGGGAACAAGGAAATCTGCCATGCCATTGGCTTCTTTCTCGCTGAGGTCGTACTTCTCCATCAGGACCTTGTTTAAGGGCCAGAACCGAAGCCGGCGGATGTGTCTCAAGTCCCCATGTCTGTTGAAGTAATCTCGTGAGTATCGACCACCCAAGGCAAACTGTGAACAATTTTGTATACATGGATCAGAAAGCAAGACACAGGAAAAGAGGCAGAATCACAATCCTTAGGTTAGTTGGGTGAGGAGGTTTTCTAACCTTTCGCGGCATCATTCCCAAAAGCTCCATCATCAAGGCTAAGTGATCCTGCATAAGAAATAAAAGATTGTTGGAGGCGTACCAGAATGCATTATCAAAGCTGAAAGCATGAAAGCAAACGGGCAAATAGCAACTGTTGTCAAAGGGTTCAGGCCGAACCAGGGAGTATGACCCTGTCAAGCTCAAGATAAGGCATGGGAGGAAACTTGACATGAAAAGATCAACCACTAATGTATAAGAAGGCAACAACTTGGTTACTGTTATGCTAATAAACACAAACCATCAGATAGCAATGATCTATAGTCAAAATAATCAAGACTACATCCAGCATCAACGGTATTTCCCTGATACTATCCTGCTAAAGATAGCAAGAACACTTTGCCAGCTTTCAGTATGATAAACTTGACGAGCTCAAGACCTTTCAATCTCTCCAAATCATATAGCCAGCCATCAAAAGAATTGGTCACTGACATCAACTGCTAAGAAAGTATGACTAAAAAATAACGACAAGAGGCACCACTACGAAACTCAATTACAACGGCCAAAACTTAGCATTTACTTGAAACCATGAATATGCACATTTTTATACCATAAAAAAAGGATAATAAGAGACACGTAGAAACCACCAAATCGACCAACTCGATATTTCCAACTAGGAAACAGAACGCAAAGTGGAAATATTAAAGATCTACATTATGAGGAGATGAAGTTCAATAGTAATAGGAATGTGGACATAATTTGTAATAGGAAAATCAGGGTAGTAAATAAGCAAGGCAGTATGACACATGGTCAACCAAACACCAAAAAAATGTAGAGATCACATTACTTACACCTACCAAAACAAGCAAAAAGAACAATAAGGCAACTGCATAAAAACTAACAAAGAAGACTTTTACCTCGTCCCTTTCATAGTTGTCGCCACTATGAGGATCAAAGAGCACATCCCCAGTCACAAGCTCAAAACAGATGCAGGCAAAAGACCAAAGATCAGCCGAAGTAGAATACTTTGATCCAAGGATTACTTCAGGACACCTGTATTGTCTGGTCTGGATATCGTTTGTGAACTGCTT
>JAOVYX010022329.1:0-14758 GCA_035668315.1 Drosera spatulata | reverse complement strand
CTCTCTCTCTCTCTCTCTGTGAAAAGGCTTTTTTTGTATGTGTATGTGTTTTAAGTTCGACCTTTTGAGAGGTAAAATTTGTGTTAAATGTAAGTGCAGAGTTTGGGGGGGTTTGGGGGCGTTACCCATGTAAGCCAGTAGTCAATAAAAAGTAAAATAAAATTCCTATATCTCAACTATATATTTATATAGGAAAAAAGTATTTTACCCCCTTAATACTTTCGCGCTTTTGCACTTTACTGCTCAAAGTTTGAAAATAGGCATATTAGCCCTTGAAGAAGTTACATTTTTTGGCAGAGAACCCCTCGAAAAGGACCATAAAAAAGGGTCATATGCTATTTTCGAAGTTAAGAGGGTAATGTGCAAAAGCGTGAAGAGTTCAATGGGTTAAATGTACCTTTCCCTATTTATATATGTTATGTATTCTTCTTTCCACTCGATGCCTATGAATCTAATCCTGATTCTCTAGTCTGGTATTAATAGTTTATATGGATGATGTTGGAGACTCGATACTTTCAAGCTAAGAGTACCTTGATATTATAATACTAGTTATTTATGCTACGTATTGAGAGGACAAAAGTGAAACGTTCAAAGGCTGAGATGTAATCTAAAAGAAAAATCAGTACAAATTTGGTAGTGAGCGAAAATAAAGCTCATAATAATTCATGTATGGTCCCTAAGGATAATACCATATTACATTTATTCTTCTAACATTTTCCTTTTTAGTCCATGCATTTGTCATTTAAGTAGCTTACATACTCGGGTAAGTATTTTGTGAGGAGAAAGGGAAACTAATCGTTATGGTGGTAGATTTAAACGTGGTAGCTTGCTATCACTTACCAAGTGGGGCTTATTTTAAGCTGCTTATTATGATCTTATTAATCGCCTTGAGCTACTAGAGGAAAAAGAATGGAACACCAGTATGATAAGCTAAGCATTCATACAGTACTAGTGAAAAGAGTACAAGGTGCAGATCTGATATGATTGTCATATAATATAAATAAATCAAAAATATGTGGTTGATTTTAAATCAACCTACTAACTGCAATAGACTAATTCTTGAAGCACATATGACTTGTTTTGTTAACACAAATGAGTTGTTCTGAAATTTAAGAAGAAAATACAAATCTAGTCTTTTGTGTTGGAAGAACAAGTCGAATGTACTTCTGAAACTAATAAAATCAGCTAATATGTTGATTTAAAATTAGCCCTACCGAACCGTAAATAAATATCTAAGTATTGTTGCTCTTGTATTATGACCAAGAGAAGCTTGCTTCCAATCCAGAATAAAAAAGATTGAGGACATAATTTTCATTTTTATTATGTACTTGCGGCTCAAATTACTATGTACTTTGTCCCTCTTGTAAGGGAATTGTTCTTGTCCTTGTGTGGCATTGATCTGTTGTCGTCGTGTTATGCTTAAGTGCATAACTAAAACATGTTTAGGATGGAAAACCAAAGATGGAGATCATTTTATCATTCTGATTATGAAGCACGTCCACCTCTTTTGTTGTTCGTCATCATATTCCTGCTACCATAAGCTGTACGGTGTTTTCCACCTATTGCTGCCTGAGAAGTACAAAGAAGCCTTCATTCCATGACTGAATTCCTTGGATGTAATGTATGTTGCTCCCGATATATCTCTGGCTAGTTACTGATACATCCAGTTTTTCTCTGATTTAGTTCTCCCGAGCGTGAAATTCAGCTGCTTTGAAGATGGCTCAGCCTAGTAGTCTCCAGCTTGGAGACTATCCTTTAGCAAACAGTGACATAGACATTGATAGGTTCAGTCATCTTCCTATGGGGATACATGACATCATTTTGGGCAAGCTTCCAATATGCGATGCTGCGAGAACCTCTGTGTTGTCCCATGCATGGAGGTACAAGTGGCTTGGCCAGTCAACTCTTGTGGTGGATAGCCATGGTATTCTTGATTCCCGTGAAAAATGGAGAGACAGACAAAAGACCGTGCTCTGACGATGATTGTCACTAACTTTCTCCTCAATCACCAAGCGAATATCCGAAGATTCTGCGTACGTGCCTATTGCAACAGGAACGTGCCTGGGGTTTATGGCTGGCTTCTTAAGCTGTCCAGGAGCAAGGTCGAGAAATTCCTTCTTGAGGAGCTTGACCATCGTAATTTTCTACTGCCATTGCCATCTTACTTGTTCACTTTTAATCAGCTGCGATCACTGCAACTCAGCCGTTGCATTGTTGAACTTCCACCGAACTTCAGTGGATTCATTTTCCTCATTGAACTTTCTTTGAACGACATATCCATGAAGCATGAAGATGTTCTGCGTCTGATTCTTTTGTGCCAGGCCATTGAGAGGCTGACTCTGGTGGGTCTGAAGGATTCGGCTGTGCTAACTGTTACAGCACCTGCCCTCAAGTACCTTTTCATTGACAGTGCATTTCAAGATGTTATACTCAAGTATGCACCAAAGTTATCTTCTGTTCACCTTGTGCGGACATTGGATCATCAAAAGCTAAGTGTGCACAGGCTTATCCGTTGCTTATCGAATCTCCCATCACTGAACAATTGCATTTGGACGGAGGCTATGCTCTGGTACATCAAGCTTCTCTTTATTAATGTTTTCTCTTTTTTTTGGAAATTATATTGGAAATAACTAGCTTCGCTCCTCGAATTTCATGCTGTGCTCATGGATAACTCCTAAGTCCTGCCTAATTGATATTCTTCCATGCCCCAGCCCAGGTGGGGAAAACACGTGATTTGACAAAATTATGAGTTTTAACAGCTTATGACATTTAATTCATTGGATTACTCAATGGTCATCATTACTGAGTTATTTATTTATTTTATTTTATAGCTTTGTATGCATCCGGGTGTCTAATTTCTTTCTTGTCTGTTGAAGCTATGGGCCAAGCCGGATGTCTTGAACCACTTTCCATTACGGAATGAGCATCTATCAATCTTTATCTTGGATGGCATGACATTTGATACCCTTAATGTCTTGATGGTTTGCTTATCGCTGCTACAATTTTGTCCCAACATCCATACCTTCAACTTCTCCGTGAGTTCGAACCATCAGTCACTCTCGAGGTTGCAAAAATTATTTGCATGAATGGGATTTGACATCTGTTTTTCTTTTATGTGAAGTCTACTTGTTCTAGAACTGCTGCTTGGTTCTTTATACAAGATCCAGTACATATTCACTTTCACCACCTCTGGAATGTGACATTTAGGTACTACCACCAGATGGGAGTGGCATTCGACTTCCTGTGCTTCCTCGTTCGTCAGTCTCCAATCCTCGAGCATGTGACAATCGTGAAAGATACTGACTGCCTGGTAACTAAAGAAACAGTCAAGAGAATATTTAGCCGTTTGAAGCAGAGGGCTCCTAATACAAATGCTGTATTCAAGTTTTTGTGCAAGGAGGAACCCATAGATGTTCTGTCAAGCAGTCGCAAGAGAAGCCGTGACGATGTTGCTTCCGAATCAAACCCTATGGATATGATTGATTAGCTTCTGTCTGGTCTGTTTGTGTCTTCCGCTGATCCAGCTGTTCTGATGCGGAAGGACGCAGCAAGTAGATTGAACTCCTTATTTTCTGCTTTTAGATGGTAGACAAAGAATTGACGTTTGTTGAGTCCCTGTTGCAAGTCTGGTATTTGGATCGCAATTATTGCTGGGATTTTGCAGCAAATTTGGATAATTTATTTCAATTATATCAAGTTCATGGAGCATCTATTTCATCTTTGAGCAAAATGAGCTTATTTTCCGATATGCATGAACGCATGGGATAAACCATGTTTATCTTGAATTGATTAGATCAATGCAAAATGAGCTTGGCCTAGAAGGTTCAAAGTTGTTACTTCTACCTTGATATAAACGTCATACGTGTAATGTTCATATCAATTACATTTCGATTTAAGCGGCGATGTGTTATAGAGACCAAGAATTTGATTATAGCAGGATGTGATTCCATACACGTACAAGATCTCCTTGGTGATCATAGGAAAGGGACAATAAACGAACCACAACAACACAGGTAATTCCAAAAAAAAAAATATAATGTATAACCGACAAAATGATTGTTTTCGATGGACAATAAACAAATCGTATATAAAAAAAAAACTGTGCACATGAAGCAAGATGAAAGATGTAGTGCTACAATAAAACAATTAATTGAGCCTTGTTATAACACATATTCCCTCCCTCATATAAATTACAAAGAGTTGATTGGACAGGATTATTAAGAAATTTTATCATTTTGTATCAAAATACCCCTTTTAATATTAGTTGATCGACAAATACACAAGCACACGTTGATCGACTTGCCAGTCTTCCATGTGAAATTGCTGAGATCATTTTAAACAAGCTCCCTACAATTGAAGCATCAAGGACGAGCATCTTATCATCTCCATGGCGTCGCAGATGGTTGTCTAATTCGCGCCTTGTGATAGATACTAGTGAGATGATGGCTTCTGACGAGGATGATGAACAGATACAAGTAAAGAAAATCGGGGATCTTATTAATTACTATCTCGAAAATCATACGGGGAGAGTGGAAACATTCCGGTTGAAGATGTATCTTGAAGAGAACTCCACTACTGCATATCCGTGGTTGAAGTACTTGCACAAAAAAGGAGTCGAAGAACTTATACTTCGACAGTGTGGCAACACTTTGTTCTATTTATGTGTGGAATACCTCTCCGTTTTTGGCAACCTGAAGTCGTTGTCTCTCTCGACTGTCCGTTTACAGTCCCCGAAGACGATTGAGAAATTCGAGTTACTGATTGAGCTCTCTCTCATAAAAGTTTATGTTACGGGTAAGATATGGAGCTCCTGTCGATTGCATGTCCAAAATTAGAGAAACAAACCTTATTACCAACGTATCAGTTGGTTCCACTTCTTCATAAGGATAACAAGGGCATGCTTCATAAGAAACTGATCAGTTTCTGTTCTTATGCGGGCTTGTTAGTCCTCTTTAATTCTGGACTTGCCTTTCTTCTTCTTCTTCTTCTTCTTCCTTTTTTTTCCTTTTTTTTTTATTTTTAAATTGGAACTTCATGCTAATGGTATCCTCTTTAGCATGAAGTTATTGTTGGAAATGGTCATCTCGTGACTCTTTACTTGCCTGATGTGTGTCTCAAGAATGCCGGGGTGATGTCAGTCTGTCTTCCCCTGGTCATGATGTTGTCAAATGTCGAGAACATTGACTTCTCAGTAAGTCTTCATCTCCGCATTTACTGTTTCTAATTAGTTCAGCATCTCAGAGTACAAATGGCGAGTCACTTTGATTACTGTCCAGTCGGTGGACTATCTATCATGATGTTGGTGGTCAGAGTTGAAACCCTGACGGAAAACGTTCGTTGAGAATAATTTGCCCACATAGGGGAGGACGAAACATTAAATTACATATATAGTTTCCGGATACTTCATCTATTGTTAATTGGTTTTGAGTTAGAATGTCAAAGGATTAATAACATTCAAATTTCGATGGAAACAATGGATTGTGTCCTCTTGACTACCTAGCATCAATAGATGTACAGGTCATGCGGTGCAACTTGCCTTCGGTGCAAGTTATTACTGTTTCCTGTATCGCCTTAATAATCCAATGAATGGATAACATCCTTGATCACCGAAGAAGCCTATGTTTCAGGCTAACCAACCGTGAATGGTTCATCCTAGAAAACCATCGAGAACATGTACATAGCAGAGCATAGATGTAGCGTAAGATGATAACCAAGCTCTCTCTTGCAGGTCAAGAAATCAAGATGTTCCAACTCTTTCAATTCCCGCACCGAAATACTAGCTGAAACTGGAGCGCGCTTTAGGCAGCTCCGTACCGTGAAAATGAGGTATATCCACCAATTCGGTGCTTCATTGGCCTTTGTGGAATTTATGATCACCCTCGCTGCGAATATCAAAACCATAACTATAATCAAAGAAGGCGGTGGCCAGTACTCCGAAGAGACCATCAAGAGGGTATGCCAAAGGATGTGCTCCTGATGCTGAAGTGGAGTACATTGCAAAGGATGCGTTTGACATGTACAATTACTTCACTGCTACATCCTGCGCTACATGCCTTGGCAATCTGACCCGCCTTGGCCATCTGATGCTGAAGGTTATTGCATTGTTGTTTGTGTTCTTGTTTGTTTTAGAGCAGACTAGTTCTCGAGATGGTTGACGGAGATGAGACACGAGATGGAAGGGTTGGAGCAGGAATTGCAGGTGGTTTTGAGGAATGTGGATGTGTTGGGGGATTGGTTGAAGGAGAACGAAGGGAAGATTGGGGGATTTGGTAAGGTGAATGCCGATGAGGTTTTTGAGTTTGATGACGGGTTAGGGAGACAGATGGTGGAGTGTGTTGCGGCGGATATGGCGATTGAGGATGTTATTTATTCGCTCGATAGGGCGGTGCAGGAGGGTGTGGTGAGTTTTGATGTGTATTTGAGGAATGTGAGGTTGTTGTCGAGGGAGCAGTTTATTCACCGTGCTACTGCTGGGAAAGTTAAGGCTGTGCAGGCTCAGGCTCAGGTTGCTGCTATGGCGTCTCGGATTTCACAGTTTAGAATATGAGTATATATTAGCATGCTGCAACTCCATCTTCATACAGGTACACAGCTATCTTATGCTTTTGTAGGAGTGGTTTTTTTTTTTTTTTTTTGGTGGTATGTCGTATATTGCTTTTTGGAACCTTACAAAACATGCGTGTTTAGAAGTGAGTGTTTCACCCCACATAAATTTTGGCTTTGCCCCTTAAGATAGTATTGGCATTGTTTGCAGTTGTTTAGTATTGGCAGTATGTCTATTGAAAGGCAAATGCACTTGATGTGGGTTTTGTGGTTTCTATATAAAATATGTGTTCTTGATCTGCTCCATGTGAAAGCAGGGTTCAAGACTGTATACTTACATAATAAAGATTGTATCTTGTCTAGAATTGGAAACGGAATCAACAATTTATATGGTCTGAATTCGCTTGTTGAGCATTGGATCGGTGAGATGAATAGTGGAAAAAAGAAAGGAGAAATGAGGAAGCATTTGTTGCAAAGGAAGCTTGAAATCGAAGTTTTTCTATCATCTAGTACTTTCTTTTCTTTGCTTTAAAAAACGAGGAATCATACTAAACTGTTCTAATTTACTGGTTAGAGAAACGCAAATAGAAAGCCTAAATCAGAATCAATACCGAGTACGCCTAAAATTATTGCAAATGTTGGTCTACCATAGTTTCCAAGTTTTTGGATTAGTTGAGATCCCTGATTTTGTTTTTTTCGTGCAGGATTGTCTCCTAAATAAGCATCCATTGCTTGCATCACGCACTTTCCTTGGCATCCTTTCTTTTGGAAATCAGATACTCCGGATGATTGCTTCAGTCCTCTAGATTAGTGTTTCGTTCATATGTGCCAACAATGAGAAGAAGAAGCATGTATAATTGTATATACTTTCAAAAGCACGTCAACTGTATAAGCTTGAAGCTGTCCATATGAACCTTCGAATTGTAATTGATGTATTCCATAAAAGATTCTCATTTTTCAACGAAAGGTTCCAGTTTGCCATCGAGGAATTCAGATAGTCGCTTGCTTGAGTTCTGATCGGCGCTCTCAAGCACATCGTTATCGTCGTCTTCTTCAATGAGGCACTCTCTAGTATGCTACTGCCACTAGGTGCAGTTTGTCGTATGTACAAAAAAAAGGAAGCATTGACTGCTAAGTTGCAACATGTTTATATCTTTCGTTGCAATCCACCACTTAACCCTCTTATCTAATTCGTCCATCACATTATCTGAATACGTGTTTAGGGTAATTCTTGTTGTCATACAACCAATCTTTGCAACTCGTCTTGACAATAGTCTCGGTCTGTCCAATGTGTTTACTTCTAACATATTTCCAATGACATCTCTTTTAAGATAAGAGACATTGAGACTGTCACGTTATTTTTTTAGTGTTGAAGACATACGTAGAAACTCATCGCTGTCCAACACGCAGTTCAAGTTGGGCATCACGCAGTTGAAGGGTCCTCCCATCTCCATATCTCATTTTCACCAAATTTCTCAAACGAACAAAACGATAAAAACATTAGGAAAAAGGAAAAGATATTTTTGTGCGGACATGAAGAGGAGCACGATGCGTTTAAGCAACCTTCTTCTTCACCTCTTCCTCTCCAACTGTCTCTTTTCTCACACGATTCTCAATTGCTCTTTGATCTCTCTCTTCAGCTTCAAGGTAACCCTCTCTCCCCTTTGATTGTCTTCAGTTGCTTGTTTCTGATGTGAGTTTTGAGCTTGATGTTGTATTGGGGTCAGAGGGAAAAGGGTTATTGATTTGTGGATTTGGTGGTGCTGCTGCTGATGATGATTTGATTTGATTTGTTGGGTAAGGTTTGATTGGGATTTCTTGAGGTGGGTTCTTGTTAATGAGATCCATCAAGTTGGGTTTGTGCAAGTTGGATTCTGTAAGAAATAGTCATATGCAGATGTTCATGAAAGTGTAATAAGGATTGGAAGAATTATTTTTCTAGTGATGGGTTGGAAAATTAGTGCTAGAATCCAATGAGAAGTGACTTAGAAGTGTCCAATTGAATGGGCGAGACGACGGTCTTAAGCGTTGTGATCGCTGAATGAGTGATCAGACCAATTTTTAGTGGTTAGAAACTTTTTTATGTCTCGATTTGTTACTTGATTGCTGCTTTAAACATTTTTAGTGCTAACGCCCACGAGTTCAATAGCTTGAGATTTGGGGTGAGATGATAGACAGTGCAAAGGTAAAGCAAGTTTTTACTTGCAGGATCTGGATATTCTAACCCACCTGTTACCTGAAATAGTGTTTTTGAGAGTGACTCGTAAATGGGATCCTTTGTAATTCAAATCACAAGTGCATACCTAGCGCACGAATAGTAGACGATTCCTGTAAATTATGAACTAACAGATGCAGTGCTTGAGTTGTGCTACGATGTTATCTATGTGCCTCTGAGCTGCCGGTGCCCGGATGACTGTCTCTTCCAAGTTTCTTCTAAACCTTTGGTTTTGGTCCTGCAGAACAGAAATCCGTAGGCATGGAAGTTCTGTGCCATCATTCACCTTATTGTCTACAGTTAGATCTGGGGAATGAAGGAGCTGCTTCATGTTCTTCAAAGCACCACATAGTTAGAAGACTTGGACCAGTGCGTATTTCAAATAGCAGATCTCTCAGGATTCCAGATAGAAGTTATAAACTATCTAGCAACTGCTATGGTAGAGAACTTACGTCTCTTCGGCCTCGGAGACTCCGTGTTGCTCAACCAAAGGCCTTCACAGATAGTTATGTGGTTGGGGAGGAAGATGGCTTGACGGATATATCTAGGACGGCTGATGCAGTGCCCAAGATCACAATCCCCCCATTGCCAGATGAATCGAATGGTGAACGAAATGCTCCCATTAGTAGTCGTTTTTGGGAATGGAAGCCTAATCTGTATGTTCACTATGAGAAGTCAGGGTTCTCAAACACTAAAGCGCCACCAGTACTCTTCCTCCCAGGCTTTGGTGTTGGCAGCTTTCATTATGAGAAACAACTGAAGGATCTGGGACGCGATTATCGGGTTTGGGCTTTGGATTTTCTTGGGCAGGGTATGTCACTTCCGATGGAAGATCCTACTTTTTCATCCAAGGAAGAGAGTCTGTCTGAAGGCAAGAACCGTGCATGGGGCTTTGGTGATGAAACCGAGCCATGGGCGGAGGAGCTTGTTTACTCAGTTGATTTGTGGAAGGAGCAAGTGCATAACTTCATTGAACAGGTTAATACTAAATCTCTTGTCCCAATTCGCGCTGTAAGCGAGACATTTGTCACCAACTCCATATTTTTTTAAAAAAAATCTGGATTGCCTATTGTTTGTAGTTTTAACTCTGCGAATGGTTCCAGGTCATTGGAGAACCTGTATATATCGTAGGAAACTCCCTTGGAGGATTCGTCGCGCTTTACTTTGCAGCTTACAACCCTGAATTAGTGAGGGGTGTTACGCTGCTTAATGCGACACCTTTTTGGGGATTTCTTCCCAACCCAGATAAATCTCCTCTACTGTCGAAGCTATTTCCATGGGCTGGAACGTTTCCTTTGCCTTCTAATGTGAAGAAGCTGACACAATCAGTGTAAGTTTCACAGAAGCACAGTGTTCTACTAGTTCTGATATTGACATACACAATCATCTTCTCAGGCGTTACTCTTATTAAAGCTCAGGCGCATTTTTGTTTTGTTTGTTGCAGGTGGCAGAAAATCACTGAACCAGAGAGTATAGCAGATGTGCTTAGGCAAGTCTATGCTGATCATACAACAAACGTTGATAAAGTTTTCTCTCGCATACTTGAGACAATAGAGCATC
Organism: Drosera spatulata; assembly: GCA_035668315.1. Taxonomy (NCBI): domain Eukaryota; kingdom Viridiplantae; phylum Streptophyta; class Magnoliopsida; order Caryophyllales; family Droseraceae; genus Drosera; species Drosera spatulata. The sequence continues at coordinate 4,440 of JAOVYX010022329.1, read as the reverse complement.
CTGCGGCTGCAGCTGCTTTGGCCTCAATCATGTTTGCCCCTAGACCCCAATTATCCTTCAGTGAGTCCTTGTCAAGGTAAGTTGCACCAAGCCTTGATATGCCATTTCATGTTCTCAATCCAAATACACTACGTTGTTGCCTCTTGTATCTGAGAAACTTCAGTACTTCTCACTTGGTAGGTGCCGAGAAAACAAAGTGCCAATCTGTCTCATGTATGGAAAGGAGGATCCGTGGGTGACACCTCTTTGGGGTCATCAGGTGAAGAAACAAGTTCCAGGTGCTCCATACTACGAGATGAGTCCTGCAGGTCACTGCCCTCATGACGAAGTTCCCGAGGTATGCACCAAGTATCAGTTAGGTTACAAGTCCCAGCGTTTGATAACATGGAACCAGCAGTGTTTACTCTGCGGGTTCTCACAGGATAAACCGCAAAAATATGAACTAGTTATCAAGTCTATAGATACTTTCTGAACAGAATATAATTTTGAACCTTGAATGTCAAAAGTGGTGTTGGAACACTTAAGACCAGCTGATAGGCACTGTATGTAGTTTTAAAAAAATGCATGTCGTTTCGCCAGGTTGTGAACTACTTGCTGCGTGGCTGGATCAAGAACCTGGAGTCGCAAGGCACCGTTGTTTTACCTTTTCTCGACGATTCGGAGACCATCAACTACGATCTAACCAAGGACTTGGAGTTTGCCAGAGAAGGAAAGAAAAAACTTGTGAATGTCAAGTATTATAGCTCGAGTTACTCGCTCTGGAAGCAGCTAAGTTCCCTCTTCAAGACTCGTCCGAAGAATGTGGCGGTGAAACTTCAGTAGCCTAACCGCACTAACATGTCGGCATCGTTGAACAACTCCAGTGATGTGAATATAGAAATGAACCCGTGGTATGTCTGTGGATCTTTCCAGATGGACCATATACTTGTATAGTGCTAGATGTGTAGTCGCTGTAATTTGAATGTACTTGATCGATCTCCTGTATATTGCAACGAAATACTTACCCCATTAATAGTGATTCATTATTCATTTAGTTCTAGTTAGTTGCATCATCTTTGTCATCAACACACGACCTTCCCCATGAATGGCATACCTGGATGATCGCCAACACAACCTTGAAAAAGATAACGAACAATGCAATTGTATTCTATTTGAAGCATATACATAGTATGCATCGAAACAGGACGCTGCAATGCAAGATGCGGAACAGAAATTACACCGTTCTGATGAACAATTCAGTCACAGAGAGTCCTTTGCGGCAATACATACAGTGAGTTGAAGAAACCGTAAAATATGTGCCTAAACAGGATGCTACACGGCAATGCTGCCTCGACCAGTGTATCTTCCGCCAGTAACTCTAGCCGTGCCGAGCTGGGTTCGACTTTGGTAGGACTCCATTCTCCACCCGTACTTCGGATTCATAGCCCACCGTCAGGTTCAACCATAACGACAATCCAATTGTGCCTGAAGACTGTATCTGAGGTTCGGTCTCCACATTGAAACCCTCTAAACCTCAGGATAAATGGGCATTCGACCATCAAGCAGGGTTCATAAAGCCATTCAATAACCGCAGAGAGACCGACTTACACTAATCTCAGTCACCTCCGTTAACTGGGTTGAAGTCTGAGAACACACCATGAAGTTGAATCTAACAGAAGTATACATGCATTCTAACAAGACTTGAACTCAATTAGGAAAATCAGCTGAAGGAAAAATAAAATCCAAAGCGACGGAACCACACAAATTGGACCTTTAATGCAAGATAAACCACATAACAAGAACAAATGACATCGACCTGCAGATATTCTCATCAAAAGATAAGCACAAACAACATTGCAAACAAAAAAAATTATTTCCTTCTGATTGAACCAAAAACTCGGGCTTACAACTTACAATTTACACCTATATCTTCCATCATGCTTTCCTCATGACTAACTTAGTCATAAACTAGTTTAATCGAGAAAGTAGTATACATGAGATGATATCTCGTAAGATGCCTAATAGAGTACAAAAGAGTTCCCCTAGTTCAAAGATGTTGTGGCAAAAATTGATGAGACCACCCCGCAAGACAAATCACCTTTCATATCAGTGAATTATTGGGTACAACAGAAAAATGGCATGGAACGAAAATTCTCCGTCAGTAACTTGATTTATGTCGGTACGCTATAATCACTATCAACAAATAACTTTTGAGTAAGACCGGGATAGTCTCAAGCCAAGTGCTGGATGCCATATTGGTGAAGTCAAGCACAAGCAGAGACATATTCAAGCACTGAGAACTTGAATAAGGCTGTAAGCACCAGCGGGTTAGGCACAAAGTAAGAGGCTGTACCTTCAAAAATATGATGCCTGATGCCTTCCCCCCATGCCCACAAGATAGCAGCAAAAATCACCAAAAACTGCATTGTCTCTCGCACATAAACATCACCAGATGCAACGGAGCCTACTTAGGTGGCATCCGTGGCTGTTCTTCTCATATCATCTAAACCCAAATTTTTTTTAGCATACCTCAGAATTTTCTTTCTCTTAGATGGCACTGACACTCCGTGTTTGCATGTACAGCGAATGACTGAGTTCAGCTTGCACAAATGATTTCTTCTTTGGCAACAGGACATAGCGCCATGACGGGCTGCATCAACATTCATGGGAATCTGAAGTCCAGGTGGCCCTGCAAGTGAAGTTCAGATCAATAATATCGGTCAAAGTGTCGAGGAGTTGCAGGGATAGGATGTCTTAGACACGAAGCAAAACGAAAAAGAAGCAAACATGAAATTCCGCTGAAATGCAAATGCAAACTGTATGGGATCTAGTCCTGAAGGCCATATGATAAAGACATGTTTTAAGCAATAGAGCCAAGCACTTTTTTGTGATGCATTTACGTCTATATGAAAGGAACCATATGCTAGACCGAATTTGCCTTCCAAACAGTAAGCTTACAGACTAGACTCTGGAATGTGAAGCTATTGTGAGAAATGTATATGTTCAGAAACCTATATGCTATCTAGGATTGTATGCACGAGATACAGCAATCGATCTGGCAAGAAAATTTTTTGGTTTCAATGCAACTAGAAGATAAACAAAGTTACTATCTGTTAAGAAATTAAGATACAAAAATCTTCAACTCTTTCACCGCAAGTATGAGCTTCTTCTAGGAGAGTTTTTTCTTCAGAATGGTAAGAGAAAACTCGCATTCAGATGTTTAGAATTTATGATATGGTTTGGTACCATTGTGCACATATCAAATCCAACTGGAGGATATATGCATACTAAAGCATAACAAAATACAAACAACATATTCAGACAATGAGCATTCTACCACAATCTCAAGATTTGCATTTTCATAGTGACCTTTTTCAAAATTATTTCAACTAGATTAAGAGGACTAGGGAAAATGACACAAGTGACTTTGAAGTCCAAACTTAAAGCTGTACTACGAAACAGCTTCAGGCCAAAATGAGCATATGTTTAGATGCTCGTTATACAAGACGTAGTCGATTCAATGTGTACAGATTAATGCCAGCATAAAAAAAATTTAATGAAATGCCTTTTAAAAATAAAATAAATAAATAAATAATAATCGCATGATTAGTTCCTCATGCGAACTTTATAGCAAGTAAACTGAAGCTTCCTATGAAAAGAAGGAATATAATCGAGATACTAATGAAAAAATCGGAAGAGAAGCATAAATAACTGCACAGAAGTGTGAAAAAAAAAAAAAAAAAAACTGAAAGATAATCAGTGAGTGCTTTGGCAGCTCCATACCTAATGTTCCGAGAACTTGAATCAAATTAATGAACTGGTTGCCTCCGTTAGTTCAAAACCTTCAAGCTCCATCTTCTCCTTCCATAGCCTAGCTTCTTGTTTTCGACCATGCTTGGCAAGACCGTGAACGATAATGTCATAAGTCCATCGGTTTGGTTTATACCCCTTCTGACATATCTCATGAAAAAACCTAAGTGCTTCATCAATTTTATCAATACATAACCTTCTCAACAACAAGTTATAAGAGTAGATGTCTGGTGGGAAACACTCTTGAATTGCATGTTCCAAGTCCTTCACATTTGTATTTGCTGTGACACGACCAGAAAAAAATGAGAGCATTTGGCCCAACATCATGCTACTTTGTGTCTGCTGATTAGGATCTCTTGTACGAACCCAAGCATCAAACAAACCCCCAAACTTCAAACAGCGGTACACCAATACATTGCCAATGAAAGATGAGAAATGACGACCGATATCTTCCAAGTCGTTGATTACCATCATAACGAGTTCATACTTACTTTCTCCAGCCAGTAACCGGATAATCTCTTCATAAGACCTAAGGCTAGGGATCAGTCCCTTCCTTCTGGCATCCTGCAATACAACCAATGCATGATCAGACTTATTCGCTTTGCAAAGACCATCAATCATGACATTGTACAACTTCCGCCGAACTTCTCT
>JAOVYX010022328.1:0-14759 GCA_035668315.1 Drosera spatulata | reverse complement strand
TATATAATTGATATCTTTTGGAAATAAAATTCCTTGGTGATATCTTCGAATCTTCGAAATGTATCCATGAGAATTTTCACCTATTTTTATGTAAATGCTTTGATGGCAAGATTTGACGTCAAAATATCTTGAATTGTAAACATTTTGAGACTCCAACATTATACATGACCAACATATTGACCACACCGCAATTTCCAACTTTTTAAGACATCAAGTTCGTGCATAATTAGCGATCAAATTAGGATATTTCTTACACGTCATGCAGGTGATCATAATTATATGCTTCATGTAATCCAAATTCAGATTTTTTATCAAAAAAATAAATTCATATTTTGAGTTGATACACTGTAGTTTGTTTGTTGCTTTATTCCTTTCCTATTCAAATTTTTTAAAATACTTCCTCGTTATCCCACTAATTTTGTCCTTGGTTTTTCCCAATCATAAAAGGGGAAGTATTGATTACATCCAACTTTGGATGCGCAGCCATCGCTCAGGGACGTCGCCGTCGACAAGCCCGATAACGATCGCCGATGTCTTCATTCAAAGAGGCCAAGGTATGATGCATGATTCTCACATTTCAAGTTTGAAATGAATTTACATCCATTGATTCCATAACAAAATTAGAAAATAAATAATCAAAATTAAGTTGACTTTACATAAATAAGTATTATTGAAACATGATGATTGAAATTTCGAAACAGAATTCGAAATACACTAGTTTTGGGTTTGTTTTGTAACGATTTTGTTATCTATTTTTTGTTTTTATTTCATTAGTTGACAAAACAAAAAGACATTAAAAACCCAAAAAAATAGTATTGAATTTCTATTCCTTTTATCTATATGGTATTCGAGATTTCATCTCAATTTTTATTTGTTGGTTTTAATTTTCATAATTTTAAATAGCAGTATCAAATATCCCATTTGAAATTTCTATTTAGTGCTCATGATTCCATAACAAAATGTTGCTTATGACCTAATGACGATCAAATTTGATCTCTTGGTCGTAAAATTGGAACAAAAATCACAATGTCATGCATTATTTTTGGGATGGACATTAGAACGTTTGGATAAGGTGGTGTACTGGTATTTAGGCTATTGAATTTCCAATACATGTTATTAATTCCGTTTCAAAATAATTATATTTTTTAGATAGGACACACATGACAAGATAATTTTTGATTTATGTTATGAGATGATCAAACATATTTTTTTTTAAATATTATAAAACGTTAATGATAGTTAACGTTGTTGAGAATAAATAAATTTCACCACATTAAAGGTAGACTTGAGTTGCCGACGGAGTACAATAACTTATTTTCAATCAAGTTAATATTATCAATATCGCTTCAAAAATTACTGTATCGCCCATGTTACATCATGTCATAAGCATGACTTAAACTTTTAGCGAAAGAAAAAGAAGTTGGGATCCTTCGGTCTACGCTTCGCCATCTGTCGTAGTCTTGCCAACATTATCATTGTCCTATATCATTTTGTTTAGCACAAACTCTTGTATGATTGTATACTACTGTCAGCATTCTTACAATGAAAGATCAAAGTGCTCCGGCGAATTAGATCTTTTCGGAAGATTGCCTGATGAACTTCTCATCTTAGTGATCTCTCTACTATCCTTTGAAGAAGCGGCGTGAAATAGTGTCCTTTCTCGACGATGGAAGCATCTGTGGACCTTCTATTCCGGCGCTGTTAACTTTGGGTTTTCATCGATGATGCCCTAGTTTCTAGAAGGATATAAAGCAATACAGTTCCATAGGACATAATTTGTTGCTCGCGTAAACAAGTTCTTGAACATCTGTAGGGCTCGGACCATATCGGATTTAAAAATATGTTATGACGTATCTCACCAACTCTTTCATGGTGATATCTGCGGTTGGATCAAGTTTGCAAGAGAAAAGCAAGTTCAGAAGCTTTCGCTTGAGTTGGGCTATCGGCTTGTTCACGATGAGTGTTATGAGCCCTTCAAAGGACGATAATGTTGCCTTTGTTTCCTTGAGAACACTAGACTTGGTAAGGGTCAATATACATGGACATGATCTTGAGGAGAAGATAGCTCGTTGCCCATCCCTTGAAGTGCTGCAGGGGGGGATACTTAATGCAGATAAAATCTGAGTTCAAGTATAATCAAAATAATCTACAATCCCAAAACAGAAATACACATAAATAACACCAGAGCTTTTTACGTAAAAAACCCATGAGGATAAAAAATCATGGGGTCTTTATCGGAGTCCACCCAAACTTTCACTATCGCAAGTTTAATAGGTATACATACAATCTCCTCTGATCATAAATAGAGGGCAACCAATCATCAATGAATCACAATCCTTGGAACAACCCAATCTTACCAAGGCTAGGTGGTAAACAAGAAAAAACACCACCACAAAATCTACACAGACCACTTCCAGAAAACAGTCTGTAAACTGACCTTTTCGGTCTCGGATCAACCTAAAATTTTAACAACACGTAGAAGACACATAGGACGATCCCATATCCGAAAATCAGCTTGATCGGATAACGATTGTCCCTCTAAACTTACATCCGAATTTGACTATCCTATAACACTCCGATTTTGGGTTTTTGCTCTTGAAATGTGTTTTTTCCTCTCTTCCTCTCTTATGTTTTCTCTCCCATACAAGGATACTTAAAGGAAGGAATTAGGTTAAGAGTGGACTTGGGTTTTGGGCTTAATTTTGACCACAAACATGGGCCGGACCCAACAAATCTCCCCCTCCAAGCCCATGGAGGAAGGAATACCCTAACTCGACTTCTTACTTGGAGTTCATGTGTGCAAGATTCTTGTACAACTCAAATTTCTCTCGTATGACAACCTTTGTCAACATATCAGAGGCATTTCCATCGCTGTGAATTTTTGTGAGCACCAACAATTCATCTTCTATCACTTCTCGCAGCCAATGGTACCGCACATCAATGTGCTTTGTATGAGAACGTTACGTGAAATTCTTGCTCAAGTCAATGACACTCTGACTGTCACAGCAGATCACATACTTGTCTTGTTTCAAGCCCAGCTCTTGTAGAAATTGTTTCAGCCATAACATTTCTTTCCTTACTTCAGTAGCAGCAATATACCCAGCCTCTGTTGTAGACAATGCAACATATTTCTATAATTTTGAATGCCAAGGGACAGCTCCCCCTGCAAAAGTAAATAAGTATCCAGAGATAGACTTTCTACAATCGAGGTCTCCTGCCATGTCTGAATCTGTTTATCCTTCCAAGACTAGATCTGAGCCTCCAAAACTCAAGCACAAGTCAGAGGTTTCCTTTAAGTACCTGAGAATCTACTTCACTGTTTTCCAAAGATCCTTCCCCAGATTATCTAGGAATCTGCTCACCACACTGAACACCTGTGCAATATCTGGTCGTGTACACATTATAGCATACATAAGGCTATCAATTGTTGATGAGTAAGGAATACCTGAAATCTCTTCTCTTTGTCCTTCTGTAGATGGACATGACTTCTTACTCAGTTTGAAGTGGCTTACAAAAGGTGTGCTAACTGGCTTAGCATTCTGCAAGTTGAATCTCTCAAGTACTCGTTCAATATACTTCGTCTGAGACAACCATTACTTCTTAGCCTTCCTAGCATGCTAAATCTCCATACCCAGAATCTGCTTAGCTAGTCCTAATTCCTTCATCTCAAAGGATTTGAATAATTGTTCTTTCAGCTTGGCAATGATATCAGCATCCTGCTCTATAACCGGCATATCATCCATATAAAGCAGAAGGATAATAAATTTACTACTAGGAAATCTTTTGAAGTAGACACAATAATCTGCATGAGTCCTTTTGTACCCAAGTTTCACTTTCACCATGAATGAATGAAACTTCTTGTATCATCGTTGTGGGGCCTGTTTCAGCCCATAAAGACTCTTCTTTAACCTGCATCCTATGTGTTCTTTTCTCCTCACTTAAAACCCTTCTGGTATAAATTTCTTCTTTCAGGTCACTTTGAAGAAATGCAATTTTCACATCTAATTGCTCAAGCTCAAGATCCAAGGTAGCTACCAAACCCAGCATCGCTCGAATTGATATCATTTTCACAGCAGGAAAGAAAATCTATTCAAAATCTATTCCCTTCTTCTGTCCAAACCCTTTGATCACTAAAAGAGCCTTGTGTTTGACTAACTTGCCCTTTGCATCTCTCTTGATCTTGTAGACCCATTTGTTCTTCAGTGTCTTTCTGCCTTTAGAAAGTTCAATCAACCCAAAATGCGGAAACAACGGAATAATAAATCAGCAACCAAACGAGATCAGTAAGGAAATTAAACAACACCAGATTTACATGGAAAAAACCCTCAAGGGGAAGAAAAAACCCACGGAGAATGGAAATCCACTATCAAAACGACGTTCACAACGTTTTCTGAATCTGATTGCTCAACCTCACTTTGTATGCACTCAAAAGCTACTAGGAATCGGCAAATAATTGTCTCTGCCGCTCTACAAACGTCGACAAACAATAGAACCCTAAAAACAAGCTATTTATAGGGTCCGCAAAAAAAAAAAAAAAAAAAAAACAGGTCTGATGACCCGTTGCGTCCGTGACAGAATACATGTCGCGCCCGTAACCCAGACCACATCGACTTGAGTTGATCATTTGCGTGCCTGATGCTCTTTAAAGTTTCGGATACTCAAGACAACATCAACAATCTCCACGTTGGCTTGAGTAAACGCACCACAACCAGTGAATCCAACTAACGATCCTCCCATGCCATAACCCGACATGTCTTTGCATCCCTTATTCGTGTGGAGGGAAGCATCACAACACCATTCAGCATGAAGAAACATAAATCAAGTCCAAACACCGCTTGAACTTGATCTTTGTGACCCCCTTGGTTAGCATATCCGCTGCGTTGTCCTTCGTGTGAAGCTTCCGCAAATCTATGTCTTTAGAATCCATCCATTCTCGAATCTTGTGAAATCTCACATCAATATGCTTTGTCCGAGCATGGTAAACCTGATCCTTGGCCAAACAGATTGCACTCTGACTGTCACAAAACACACATACACCATTCTCTTGCTTGAAACCAAGTTCCTGCACTATATTTCTGAGCCATATAGCCTCCTTTCCTGCCTCAGTCAAAGCCATATACTCCGCCTCTATGGTGGATTGTAATACCCCAAGGAAATGCTTAAATGGTTTGATTGTACTACCTATACCAATAAAGTGCACCTTCCTTTTTCGGTAGCCCATCACTTTAGAACTCCGTAATTAAGCGTGCTTAACATGGAGTAATGTTGGGATGGGTGACCTCTTGGGAAGTTTCCCAGGGTGTGTGCGAGTGAGGCCAAAGCGCACTGAAAGGACTAGTGTTGGTCTGTGGGGCCAGTTGTCAACCTGACGAGCGGTTCTTGGTGGCGACCCGGTAGCAAGTAGCAAGGATTTGGCCGGGACGTTACAGTATGGTATTAGAGCAACCCTACGACCGCGTGCTGGACCTGGTGACAAGAGATCCAGGTCAGAAGCCTAGTGGGGGAAGGTTCTGGGACTGTGTGTCGTGCTTGAAGTCGCAACGAGGACGTTGCGTTCTTTAAGTGGGGGTGTATGTAATACCCCAAGGAAATGCTTTAATGGTTTGATTGTACTACCTATATCAACAAGGTGCACCTTCTTTTTTGTAGCCCATCACTTTAGAACTCCGTAGTTAAGCGTGCTTAACGTGGAGTATTGTTGGGATGGGTGATCTCCTGGGAAACTTCCCTGGGTGTGCGCGAGTGAGGCCGAAACGCACTGAAAGGAATAGTGTTGGTCTGTGGGGCCAGTTGTCAGCCTGACGAGCGGTTCTTGGTGACGACCCGATAGCAAGTAGCAAGGATTTGGCCGGGACGTTACATGGACAGAGCAACTACATTCTGCAGGACTGACCTCCAACTCACTGGACCACCACTAAAAGTAAATATATACCCGTTGATAGACCTCCTGGAATCCAAATCACCTGTATAGTCCGTATCTACCATACCAAGTACATCACTCTTCGCATCCTTGCCATCAAACAAGATGTCATAATCTATAATTCCAGTCAAGTACCGCAGAATCCACTTCACAGCATTCCAATGCTCTCTTTCTAGATTAGCCATATACCTGCTAACTACACCAACAGCTTGAGCAATATCTGAGCGAGTACACACCATAGCATACATGAGACATCCTACCGTAGTAGCATATGACACACGAGACATACGCTCCACCTCTTCATCTGAATCTGAACACTGTTGAGCTGACAGTTTAAACTGAGCACTCAAAGGAATCTCACAAAAATCTTCTCAATATAGCCTCTCTGAGTAAGCCACAGCTTGTTTGATGCTCTATCACGGACAATCTCCATGCTTAGGATCTTTTTTGCAGCACCAAGATCCTTTATCTCAAATTCTGAGCTCAACATCTGCTTCAGCTGAAGAATTGCATCTCTATTCTTCGAAGCAATCAACATATCATCCACATAGAGACTAAGCAGCACAACAAAACCATCATCACAAAAACGAAAATAAACACAAGGGTCATACTCACTTCAAAAATATCCGTGTGAAATAATGAATCCATCAAATCGCTTGTACCACTGCCTTGGCGACTGCTTCAGGCCATACAACGACCGCTTCAGCTTGCAAACCAGCCCTTCTTTACCAGATTCCACGAATCCCTCTGACTGATTCATATAGATGGTTTTCTCTAAAAAAACCATGAAGAAATGCAGTCTTCACGTCCATCTGCTCTAACTCCATATCAAAAGCTGCGACCAATGTCAAAATCAATCGAATAGATGTGTACTTCACCACTAGAGAGAAGATCTCGTTGTAATCTATACCTTCTTTCTGAGAAAAACCCTTAGCCACTAGACGAGCTTTGTATTTCTCACCCTCCTTAATTCTGAGCACCTACTTATAACCAGTTGGCTTCTTTCCTTCTGAAAATTTCACTAACTCCCAAGTTTGGTTCTTCTTAAGCGACTCCATTTCCTCCACCATAACTGTCAACCATTTATTACGGTCAACTGAGTTGATAGCCTCATGGTAAGAACTAGGATCACGTCCACCAGCAACCAATGCAAAAGCATGTATGCATGTCTTCAAAACTATATCTCTCAGGCGCCTTCGGATTCCGCTTATCTCTACCTGAGGCAATACTGTACGGCTCTTGATGTTGCACTGGGCCTGTATCAGCTTTAACCTGGTCAACTTGATCAATCTGATCAATCTTTATCGAGCCCTGCTGATCAGAAACTTGCTCATTCATCTCTGGAAGCTCTATCTCGATCTTCTTATCCTTGACATTAACATCTTTCCTGTTTTGTTTTACCATATGATCTTCATCAAAGATCACATCTCTGCTGATCATTTTCTTCTTTGTTACAGGATCCCACAACCTATAGCCTTTCACATCATCCTCATATCCAAGAAAGATGCATTGCTTTGATCTAGCATCTATCTTAGATCTCTCAAAACTCTGCATGTGAACATAGGCAGGACACCCAAAAACTCTCAAAATAGAATAATCAACAGGTTTTTCAGACCATACCTCTTATGGAATGCGATGATCAATGGCTGAAGAAGGACTTCTGTTGATGAGATAACAAACTGTGTTAACAACCTCTGCCTAGAAATTCTTAGGCAAACCTGCATTCAACCTCATGCATCTAACTCTCTCCAACAAAGTTATGTTCATCCTTTCAGTTACTCCATTCTGTTCTAGCATACCCCTGATCGTGAAGTGCCTGCTGATGCCCTCATCTTTGCAGAACTGAACAAACTGACCATCTGTATACTCTATGCCATTATCAGATCTGAGATACTTCAGCTTCTTTCCTAACTGAGTCTCAACTCGTGCCTTCCACTACTGAGCACCTCTGATTTATGCTTCATAAAATATACCCAAACTCTCCTAGAGTAGTCATCAATGAAGCTCACAAAGTACTGTGCTCCACCTATTGGTGTGTCCTTGATAGGCCACCAGACATCGGAATGTACATAATCTAGTATTTCCTTACTAGAATGAGATGTTGTCTTGAAGCTCACACGACGTTGCTTCCCAAGAACCCAAAATTTGCAGAATTTAACTCACCTAATTTCATCCCTTTCAGCAAATTTCTCTTGTGAAGATATCCCATGCCACCTTCACTCAAATGCCCCTACCCGCATGTGACAAAGTTTGATGTCATCACTAGCTGAATCTGAACCTAAAGCTGTAGCAGCTCCACCCAAAATTGTGCTCCTAATCAATCTGTACAAGTTCCCTGTCTTCTCTGTTTTCATAATCACCAGCGATCCCTTTGACACTCTCATGATGCCATCTCTGATTGATACACAACAAGCTGAGTCTAGAGTACCGACTGATTTTAGATTTTTCCGAAGGTTTGGGACATACCGCACATCCCTCAATGTTCTGACTACCCCATCAAACATTCTGACCTTGACAGTTCCAATTCCAGCAACTCTGCACACCGCGTCATTACCCATTAACACGGAACCTCCACTGCATGGCGTCAATGTATCAAACCACTCTCTCACGCGGCATATATGAAATGAGCATCCGGAATCCATAATCCACTCATTTAACAAAGTATTACCTCGAGCTGCCAAACCTAAAGTGTGGGACTCTGCAACTCCAGAAGCCACGTAAAGATCGCCATCGCTACTGTCCATATTTTCTACTATACTCGTAAAACTGGATGATTTCTCGGATGACCTGCTTTTATTATGAGGACACTGTGCTTTCATGTGCCCCTTCTCATGACACTTGTAGCACTCAACCTGGAACAAGTCACGAGGACCTCGCGACTTCGAACTGGATTTCCCTTTACTACCCTTGTTCCTCTGATGACCTCTGCCCCTGTTCTCTAACTTAGCAACATATCCCTCCCCAGAACTGCTGGAACCTGAAGGATTCAACTTACTCACATCAAGAACTGCTGATGTCATCTCTTCCACACTTAACTTGTCTTTCCCTACAAGTAAAGTGGTCTTCAATGTAGCGTAGGAACTAGGAAGTGATTTGAGAAAGATCAATGCCTGATCCTCCTCTTCAACTCTAACATTCAGACTAGCCAGGTGCGTCACAAGCCAATTAAACTCGGCAATATGGTCATTAAGATCTGTTCCCTCCTTCATCTTGAGGTCAAACAAATCTACCTTCAAATAAAGCTTATTTGATAATGACTTGGATATGTAAACAGATTCTAACTTCTCCCACATTTTCGCCGGTGAGACCTCGTTCAGAACCTAATACTTCATCTGTGGCGCCAAACTCAATCTGATGGTAGCTGCTGCCTTTACTTTCAGTTCTTCCCAGTCATCCTGATTCATATCTGCCGGCTTGATTCCTTTCAGAGTTTCAAACAGTCCTTGCTGTACAAGAACATCTTTGATCGTACTCTGCCAGATGGTGAAGTTATTTTTCCCATCAAACGGCTCAATCTTGAACTTAGCCATATTCATCATTATCTCAAACAGCAGGAACAGCACAACAAAGAATCTAGCTTTTGAAACCATTCCAACCAACTAGAAGCTCTGATTGGAAAAATTGAATCTAAAGCGTTAGATCCAAAATTCTGAATCCTATCAATCTTGCTCTAATACCACTTGTTGCGAATAACAACCCGAGACAAAATACAAAAACAGCGGAATAATAAATCAGCAACTAAACGAGATCAGCAAGAAAATTAAACAACACCAGATTTACGTGGGAAAAACCCTCAAGGGGAAGAAATCCACTATCAAAACGACATTTACAGCGTTTCCTGAATCTGATCGCTCAATCTCACTTTGTGTGCACTCAAAAGCCACTAGAAATCGACAAATAATCGTCTTTGCCGCTCTACAGACGTCGACAAACAATAGAATCCTAAAAACAAGTTATTTATAGGGTGTGCAAGTAAAACAGACCTGATGACCCGTCGCGCCCGCGACAGAATACATGCCGCACCCACATTGACCTGAGTTGATCATTTGCGCCCTGATACTCCTTAAAATTCCGGATACTCAAGATAACATCAACATTGTGGATATCGCATTGACATTGAACTTAAGTCGCCGAACCTGGTTTTCCTCTATCTCAAGGGATTTTGCATTATGAATGAGGAACTGGTACACCGTTGCGCTCTTCCTCGGACTCAGTACCTGACATTGGACGGATGGGAAGAGGTATGGTTGTCTAATAAAATTACTCACTGTTGCCTCCCTTATTTTCACAGGAGTGACCACTGTTTTACGTATTTGTGCAGTTCATTTGTTCAATCACGCCGAGCGCAAATTTCATTAATCTAAAGCGGTTAGAGTTGAATTTTCACATGGATGTGAGTAACAAGTTCCTTGACGCCATATTTCTAGTGAAAGCAGCTCCATTGTTGAGTGTCCTTGTCATGACGGTTCGTACCTTGTTCACGAATTAAGCTTAATTTCTGGCATTGTTCTGCTTTTCCGCTATGCTTACTCTGCAAAATCTCTGGGTTAATTGGTTCATTATGGTCATAGTTTAGGTTCTTGAAGCTCTCATTTCGAATGTGATCCATGTAGCTTATTATGCAATCGGGGACCTAGTGACCCAAGACTGGACTTGGTCGGTTTCACTATTGCTTGGCAATGATATACAGTGATTTACCATCATCTTCACTTTTGTCTCTTGCTCATTGCTTGGCAGTTTTACGGGATTTACATTTACTCAGACAAGTTTGAGACGAATAACATGGAAGAGTTGTTCCAAGAGACAGTTGGGAAATCTAGACATATGAACCTCAAGGTCCTACGTTACGATGGATTTTGTGGACTGAAAGGCGAGACTACGTCTTGTTTTTCTTGGCTAGATATGCCAAGTCAATGACGAAAATAACACTTACCCCCGCTCAGACTGGACCATCGATAGTTGAAGGAATCAACCGTCTGAAGGCAAGCTTGCCATGTCGGGTGCAGCTTGAAGTACTTGATGCCAAAGCTCCAGTACTCGTGAATTCAAATTTACTGCCACTGGTCATGAGTCCGTGATCTTGCACGAAACTACGAAAGCTTCTCTTACTTGTTCTAGGTATGCATGGACAAGAGGGTTCGAAGGTCTGACTGGATAACCATTAGTTTAGTTATCGTTTCAATCATTTGCTGTTTGCTATTTTCATTAGTAAACTGACCTTGGATAAATGTACATGATATGTCGTCAACCTCGGATGGGAAACGAAGTTGTGCATGGTGCCCAATCGAAATTTTTTTCCATTATAATTCCTGCATCAACGGAAGCCAGTCGATAGCAAAATTCATCTTCTATCATTACAAAAAGTCACTACTTTACATTGATGATTCTGCGTTGCAGCTGTGAAATTGGTCTAGGCTTGCCCATGGTGACCGAAAATGTGGTTTTCAGGATGTGTATGGCGTCCTGCTGACTTATACTAGTTTGCAATGATTTTGCGAGAGGCTGATATGTCCGTCATTTTGCAAGGCTAGTTTCTGTTTATTCTTTGTCGGTCTCGAATCCCGACAGTGTTGGCTTTCCTGTTACTTGACATTGTTGATATAACAAAGCATATTTGCTTTGTTATAACAAGGTTTAGTAACATAATATTCGGAATATAACAAAGCATATTTGCTTTTCATAGGGATTATGTGTATAACACATAATATATCTAATCCTAATAATTTATTTGTGTGTTTTAATCTCATTTGTTATTTAATCACTTGACCTACGGTGTAAGGAAGTTTTACCACTTGACTAGTTGACCTACGGTGTAAGGGTGCTAAAACAAAACCGAAACCGATTATCCATTTAATAATTATTACGGTTTTGATTTTGGAATAAAATTAATTAGTTAATTGGTTTGGTTCAGTTTGAAACTGATTAACTTAAAGTGTTAAATCGTTGAACCAAATAAAGTAACCAAACAAATAAACCATTTAACCGAATCAATAAACCGTTTAGTCGAACCGATGAATCGATTAATCAAACCAATAAATCAATTAACCTAACCGATAAACCGTTTAGCTAATTAGAACCGTCGATAAATCATTTAGCTAATTAGAACCGTTAAAGAATCGATTACGAACAGTTAAACAAAAATCTATAAACCATTTAACCAAAAATCTAATATAATCGATTAAAAATAATTTAATCGAAATCGATTAAAAAATAAATAATTTAAAATCGAATCAAATAAAATCCAAACATTTTTATCATAACGTGATACGACACACATTTTATCTTTTCCCATTACATAATCATTAACGACTCCATTATATGTCCCTGCTCATTTCGGTAAATTTGTCATCACTTCCTCTGAATACCCTATCCTGTTCCATCCAGTACGAATCAATCAAAAGCAGTACACCATATTCCCTCCCAAAATCTCACCCAAGCCTCAAAAATTCCCCTCACCAATCCTCAGTCACTGTTTTTTTTCACCGTTGCCCCACATGTATCAAACAATCACTCATGTGATCTCCTTCAAACAAGGACAAAACAAAACCTATCATTATCATTTCAAGATCTATATGTAAAGATAGATGATATACATGAATACCCAGAGAGAATAGAGGTGTGAATCATGGAGAAACCGCCATGGGTTCTCACTGTTTTGACCCAAATCTCTCTGTGTTTTGCCCTTTACCTTGCTCTCAACTTGGGTCAGCCTCATTTTAGGAAAAGATTTGAACTTGATGGAGAATTTGAGGTTTACTTCATCAGTGTGAGAGGTGGTGGTGGGTTTAGCAGTGTTGAGAATGAGACCATTCTGCTGAGACAGGTTAGAGTTTGATTGTTTCTTTGTTGTGTTTGTTTGTTGGGGTTCGATTTTCGATTGTGGTTGATCGAGCGAGTGATGTGGTTGTGCTTGTAATTGATTGTTTCCTCTGGTGATGTTAGTGATGAGAAAAGCTAAATGGAAGCACCTTTTTTTTGTAACTTTGTTCCAAATCTGTTGATATTTTATTTTATTGTGAATTGATTAAATGTATCACCGGATAAGACAGAGTTAAATGTTACGAAGTTAGCATTTCAAGCGCTTTTGCCATGTAGTGCGGATATTATGGAGGAAGATAGTAATTGGTAATGTTGGTTGAGAGTGTGACATTGGTGGTGGCAGCCCAACGTTGTTGATTGTCCAACTACTAGTCTGCCATTTCGGTGGTAGGAATTGAATTTGGAACCAAAAGTTACTTTATTCTCATAGTTTATTGCATTCTTCAATTTATTGTTATATGCTGTTATACTATAGATTTCTTTGAAGTGAAGAAGGTCTGGCCTTTTATGCTTTCAGATTTTCTCATTCAGCTAATATTCATCCCATTGTCCTATGCTCAATTCCTTTTGTTCTTCTATGTCTAATTGAAATTTATGTTGATGAAGATGGAAATGGCGGCGAAAACGTATGATGTGAAGTTTGTGGCGAGCATTGGTCGTCTTGGTAACACTGATCACATTCTTCATAACGTAAGTATTCTATCGGCTCGTACTTGAACTTATCATGTTCTACTTCTGTTTTTAACTGCATTTCTTGTGATGCATACTTGGTAAGAAACTAACTGAAAAGGCAACAATTTATATTAGCTGGTCGAATGTGGCATATTAGACTCATTGATATACTCATGCAATGTGGTCATGTTACTAGAGTACTCCACATCACAAGCGCAGTAAGATCTTATTAAGATCCAACAAGTGAGTGAAATGTGAATTGTGTATGTATGGCCTTGAAGTGCTATTTTGGGGGCTTGCTCATCATATCAAAGCTGTTGGAAAGTATGCACCGTTTTGGGTGGGAAAATATAATTCAGCTTTATCATGACTCCTTTCTCAGTTATAGAACTGATACCTGTAACTTTGAACTTTGTATTATCATACAACTCTAGACTTATGCTTTTGATTACCTCGATAGCTAGACACTAAATTGCCATATTGTGATTTTCTCTTTATCCCCAATAGATATTGCTAGTTGATTTATTTGGTATTCTTTTCTTTCAAGGTGTAAAATTAAGTATCCCTGTGTTACAGGGTACTAGGCATTTCACCTCTTTGAGAGTTCCCTGGTATGTTCCTCTCTTGGGTTTGGTTTATTAACAAAGTTATGCTGTTGTGTTGCCTTATATAATTTTGACTATCACCGGGTCGCCTTTCAGATTACTGATGTGTAAATTTAAAGCACATCATCTTATATTCAACTTTTTTTCATTGATATTTTGCTAATAGGTATACAGTGGAGGATTCGGAGGAGAAAGACACAGTTTCTTTATTGAAGCGGGTCGAGTTGCCTCTTGGCAAAAGCTTAGACGTCATTGCTGTTGGAACCAGCTTATTTCAGGTATGGTCCTGACAATTGCTTGGAAAAACGGTTACACTGTAACTATTGCTTGGATGTCCTTTCTTTGGCAATTCTGATGTTATAATTTGAAGAATAATAATACCTCCGAAAAATGTGCTGTTATGATTTGAAATTTTCAAAGACATTTCTTGTAAAGGGCACTGTATCATGTATGTATATAGTAGTAACACTGATATGTACCAGTTTGTCTGTAGAAATATTTCTGATACCCGTACGGTATCAACTTAATTAAAAAGAATTCCTTATTGGTGTTGTTTAGAGTTCCAACTCCTGTATCTTAGATTCACAGTTGCTGTTGTTTTCTTTTAACTTTACCTGAAATTTCCTCATAACCCTCAACTAAGACCTCGTCTACAATTCATGCTACCAGGACTCTCAGAACAAAGCAAGAAGTGATCAACTGAGTCGTCTGACAAGAATGTTGGATGCTGCTCATAGCCATTG
>JAOVYX010022327.1:0-14761 GCA_035668315.1 Drosera spatulata | reverse complement strand
ACCATGTCTCTCCGAATAAGTTCTTGAAACTTGAACATGATGCGTTGCCGAGTTGTGACAGGCGTATTCTTCCACGATGGGAAAGCATTCTTTGCCGCAGACACTGCAGCTTTAAACTCTGTATCAAGAGTTAAAGGTAGTCTAGATACAACATCTTGAGTCGCCTGAACCAAAAACAGTCGACAAACAACAATTTAGAAGGTTTTTCACCTCTGAACTTTAATTATCACACGAATGCAGATAAAGCACACATGCGAATACCAAATATATACACAGAGATCAACAAATTCAGATGATTACCGGATTGATGACATCGATCACTTCAGACGAATGTGAGTCAACGAACTTCCCTCCAATTAGATTCGGGACCCTCTGATACAAGCCAAACAATCAAAATTTTCAGGTGATTTTAAGCAAGTCCAATCAACAAAAGTTTACTCTAATCATCATTTGAAATGAAACGAATGCCATAATTTTACATGATCGCCCCAAACACACCCCAGGGGGTACCGAAATATGAATCGAAATTCCAAAACCATAAGCAATTACTTCCAATCAAATTTAACTCAAACCTAAAGAGCTAACACACAAAACACAGCAACTCAAATGATCGGAGATTTTCGTCCGCGGAAATGAGTATACCGGCGGATGCGGAGAAGATGATGGCTCAGTCGCGGTCGAATAGCAAGAGTTCCTCAAAGAGAGAAGTTGATGCCGCAGCGATCTCAGGTTTCTCACTACACCACGCACACATCAATCAATCATCAATCAACAATTAAGGGAAAAAGAATTGATAATTCAATGGATCAATTTGATTGACGAGTATCGATCAGATAGAGATTAGGGTTTAGGGTTTGGGAGAATTCGAACAAAAGGTTACCTTGTTGAAGCGAAACCTGAGACATCGTCTTCGGTGGATTCGACGGCGATGTGAGAGTTCAGTGAAGAGAGCGGAGTCGAGTGAGAAATGGAAAAGAGTGGTGTCAAAAGTTGGTATACTGGCTACTGAGAAAACAATCATCCAGATAGACATGATGACTCACTTTATATTTGGACAGATATTCTTGTCGTCTAAAATAATCCCACTTGTTACTACAGCTCGTTCACCCAATTGTTGAAAGTTGGATTTCCTGTGTGCCTATATATATGGATGGAACCTATGGGACGCACACGGGTCCGTTTTATGTGCTTAACTTGAATTCTGGACCAATTTAACATCTCAAATGAAATCCGCAGTTAAAATAATGATAAAAACAAACGCGCTGTCTAAATGTATAATGTCTCGATTAATCCTCATTGTCAAGTCGTTATTACAAACCGTTTTTCAGACTTTAAACTGATCTCACATATCAACATTAGTTCTTTCGTTGTGTTTTAACCTCATTCACACACTTTCAAAAAGTTTTTCAAAAAATCACACATCCCAATATTACTTCACATCGAACACACTTAATTACGAAATTATAAAATAATAACTATCGAAAAGAAAAATATATCTTATTGATATAGATAATCTTTATGAAATCTTTTATGTCAAACCATTGAGATATTACAGAGTAGATACGTGTTGCGCTAATTACTCCAAAACTGTACAGGATTGAGGACAAGTGAAAATCACCTCATTATCTCCTCCTTTGGAAAGAGATTTACAATGCTCTTTGGCAGTTCAATATTTTTCTTACAAGCTACACGTAGAAAGATCAAGATCAGCTTCTGAGTCCTCTTTCTCTGTACAAGGCGACAGAACAGTAAAATTACATGCTGAACTAATGGCACTGAAGAAAAACTGGTTCGATGAAGATATGCATGACCCACCATAAATAATACAAACGTCGCTCGGATCAAAAGGATTCTACAAGTCCATGGAATCCAAAGACCGGGCTGGCTGGTTGATCTCGGAAAGCGTTGGCTCATCGTTGGAAGGGAAATCATCCCACTTTTGGGTCACCCTCTTGACATGGGTGAAGAACTGCACTCCAGCTTTTGCTGCATTTGACAAAGAGATTCACCAGCCCCTTCATTGGTGCGGGGAAACAACCAAACATGAAAATAGAGCAACAAGTTTTGCTAAAAGGCCTATCTCCGGAAGAGGATGCGGTTGGATCGGTAAATGTGAAAAATGGGAGTGGAACAGCAACAGAGACGTTGATGCCAACCTGCAATAGCACAGTTGCATGACGCATATCATCCAGTTATTTCAGCTATAACATCATAATTTTGCTAAAACCTGCCACTACCTGATCAACCTTGATTTCTCTCTGGAACTTGCGTGCAGCAGCTCCGAGGTGGTGAAGATGGAGGCTCCCTTACATTGCCTACGAAAAGGTAAATAACAACATAGAACAGGTAGAAAACATAATTAGTGATCACTGATCACATGAGTTGTAGTAAGGGTACCATCACAGTACCTGCTCACATTTACAATGCTGATAGCCTTCTCTAAGTCATCAGCCTAAACACACATGGGAGATATTGTAAGTTATAGAAGTTAGCGAATGTTCCCGAGAAGGAAAAAGCAGCTTATAACAGTTAAGCAGTCACATAATTGCTCAATGACCTGGATACAAAGAAGCAGCGGCCCAAAGTATTCCCCCTATGCCAAAATCCAACATCAGGGATGAGGTTAATGAGCGAGCCTAGGATGTCAGGCCAACTAATGTATAAAACTACAATACCTTGTAACACTCCATGTCAGTTGTTACGTGGCCTAAGATGCAAGGACCGATGAAGTCCCCCCGCTGATATCCAGGAACTTGCAAAGAAGAGATTTTGGATTCTATGCTTACAACCACATCGAGATGCTGAATGATTAGTGCCTCAAAAGCACCCAAAATACAAGCATTGGATGAATTTGACAGGTAACTGGCATAGACTATACCGTGATGTTTCTGCCATCAAGCATTAGTCGTGCTCCATTTGCACATGAAAATTCTATTAATTTGCTTAAGCGTTCCTTATCCTGCAGGATAACAGAGCCTTGAGAATCGATGAAGTCAATCAGAAGTCATACCCCAATCTAACTTTACTATATCACTCAACTCCAGCGAGAACCAAAGCACCCTTTTATAGAAAACAGTGAAAGCTTTAAAATCAAAAGCCAGATGATTTACTGAAGAACGAGAGAGACCTCAACAGGATGGGAGTTGCACCCAAAAAAAAAAAAAAAGAAAAAAGAAAAAAGAAAGAAAGAAAGGAAGATGAGGAGGAGGTAACACTTGGAAAACAAGATAAAAGGGAATGGACAAAGAACATAGCACTAAAGCAGGGAGGCTCTATAGCGCCATAACAAGTACTTTAAGAGTGTAGAGGCTTACCTCTTTACTTATAACAGGACCGAAGTCTACATCTGCTTTGGTCCCAGCATTAACTTTCAGTGCTAGCATGCTCCACGAACCGACATTCCCTGGGAAAAGCATCAAGTCTTGGGAAAAACTTTCTTGGAGCATGAATCACTCATACAAGAGACAAAGTGAAATCTTCACAGCAGAAAGAGAGAAGCAAAGCGATGCATCTCTCCTTTCCCAAGGAAATGGAAGAAAAGGCAAGATGACAAGTAGGATAGAATACCATGGCTTGGCATCTCCAACAAAGATGGCTGCTCCAAGAGCCATCGGCCTGTGCCCAGCAGCTCCGAAAGCCGCACCGATGACAGCATCAACAGTGGAACCAACGGGTGCATCAGGCATCACTATCGCAAGACTTTTGCTTTCAATATATGACTAAAAACATGAAAACAAGTCATATCAGCACAATGTTGGACATCCGACAGCATCGTGCTCGCAGAAGCAATGACACATGAGATACTAATGCCCACAAGTAATAACGGATGCATTTACCTGAACTCGCTTTCCTTTAGATGATGCTCTCGTACATACAGCCATGCCTGCCTTGAAAGATATGTACATGCAAAGAAAACCAAGATACAGCTTCTGTCAGAAAACAAAGTTAATGAATTTCTAGTTCACTTTCTACGCTTATTTTGTGTTCCTGTATTATACTTCTTTCTAGATGTGAGCGTTCAACCACATAAATCTTCAACTAAAAGAATGCTCAAGTCCTATTCCATGAATCACGAACAGAAGATCCAGAAACGAAAAAGTTCTGTAGAGAAATCTGGTCTACAAAATGTTCCAATATCCAGCACATATCCTCCTCAGTCAAGCAGATGAAGTCTCCTAAACTAATTCCAGTGTCCAGCGTTTGCATGTATGACATATTACATCCGCCTCTCCTGTCCACACTGGACAATAGGACGAACACACGTGCAAGCAAGAACCCCGGCTGGCAGGGGATGGGGCATCGATATAAACACTTGATGCGTTATTTCTATTTCACATCTCCTAGGTAAATTTTCAAAATCCATCAGTATTCCCAGAATGCCAACTCCTATTCACTATTTCAATGTATGGAGTTCAAAAAAATAGTACTCCCTCCATCCCATATTATAAACCATATTTTTCTATTCGGACCGTCTTAAAATATAATCAACATATCACATTTAGTAATCTTTTTACCTAAAAAACATCAAAATAAATCATCATCCGCTACGATACACCCACCACCTCCTACCTCCCCTTCTCTCATTCTCTCTTCTAAACCCCATTTATTGCTAAAAAAAAATATTCTTTCTTCATCAAATCCCATAAAAATTCAACACATAAATAAATCCATGTGCCGGGTCAAACCGTTCGTTATATTTTGGGACGGAGGTAGTAGCTCGTGTGCAAGGATAAACTTACTGTCCTTGAGCCAATAACAGACACAGCTTTAATGTCATCATCATCACAAATAGCATTGATGATGTCCTGTCAGCAACAAAAGGAAATTGATCAAACATATACCAGGAACAGTGAATGTTAGCATTTCTTCAGCATCCAAGGATGTTAAACTCTGTTCGGATCACAATTGCACGTGTAAGTCTCCAAGGCACAAAGACCATCTGATCAATGTCAATAGTTCCATACATATTCAGTCATTTAGTGCATGGAGAGGTAACAGCTGTGAAACATTAACTGATTAACTCCAGCGCTCATTTGTGTTTCAAACAACCAGAAGATGAAAGGAAGAGAAGTTGCGGACTTACATCTGTGCCATGAATTATATTTAAGTCACCATTAGGGAAACCAGCTTCCAAGATCAACTCCGCCAAAATCATAGACACACCTAGTTAACAAAATGAACATCAATGAAGAATGAATAGAGTAGTAGTGGAAGGCAAAAATAATAAATGGAACTTTACAATAGAAATCATCAACCTTGATAGGAGTCCAGAAGTGACAAGTTCACTTTGTCATCACAAATTATGCTTCAACACAGTTAAAGCGGATCCTAAGAATGGATGCATCCAATGTAACACGTGTAGAAGGATAACTTCTTTCCAAAGATACACCCATTGACTGTGAAAATTCTTTTTAAGAATACAGAAGCTGGTTATGGGGAAGTATGGAAGCCATGACAGATAATTGGGCACAAACGAAGGGTGGATATATATAAGTTATTCCAGAAAAGGAAATCGTACCATCAATACTTTAAGCCTTTAACGATATCCATGTCAACGTGCTTTGAAGATATCCATACCAATACACTTTAACAATGTCCTTTTTTCATAACAGAACCCGAAAGGTGAATTTAAAAAAAAAAAAAAACAAAAAAAACCAGGGTATTGGAAATAAAAATTCACCTGGATCCTTTAAGATATAAGTGTTTCCACATGTAATTGCAATTGGAAACATCTGCAGAAATACATCCCACATGTTAGTAGCCTCTTCTAAAATTGTCCTGAGATTGAAAAATTTTAGCATGTTTCAAATGGTACTACTTGTAAATTGTCATTCTACAGTATATTCCACCTTGAGAATGCATTTTAGTGCTCGTATACAATCCACTTCCAGGTCTCAAGTAGATCAGTGCCCTCTTGGCACTCTTTTCAGGGTAAAGTGAGAACCTTCCAAAATTGCAAAGTCTATGGAGCACCAGAATAATAAAAGATGATAGCCAAACAGATGCTTAAAAATATGTCAACAAATAACTAGAATGATTAACATTCTAGGGTATATGCATACTTGGTATAGTTAAAGACACTTATATCTTATGTCCACTATGATTTTTCTCATCAATCAATTACAGACTCAAATATATGGCACACAGCATGTCCTAACCTGGCCTCACAAGACCATAATTGCAAGAAAAACATTCATTGAAAGAGAGAGATGAAAAAAAAAGAGAGAGAAAGAAATATACCCAAAGAGGACTTATTGCTGGAGCATTGGATAAGCAAACACCAGCACAAATGCCATGAGCCTCCCTTATAGTATACGCATCAACCCCATCAGAAACATTCGAAGCAAAATCCCCCAGTTGCAAACTTGTCATATCACAGGCACGTTCAACCATCTCTGCAGGGAAACCCTTCAGTAACCATCACTAGTAAACTATTCAAGCCCCATTTTCTCAATGTCAAGCGAGCACTCACCAAATCCATGCTGCACATGACCATATGCCTCCTTTAGTGTGATTCCCTGCTCAGTGACTATACACATAGCTAGCTTATCCTGAGATCAAAGTCCAGCAATTCAATTCATGGCTTCTTTAAATTAGTTACACCAATAATATAGGATCATCATCAATATCAATCAACATCTTTACAGTATCTCTCCTGATAAGCTCTTGAAGCAAGAACATTGACCGCTGACGGATAGAAACTGGAGTCTCTCTCCAAGAAGAGGAAGCGTGTTTAGCAGCAAATACGGAAGCTTTGAACTCTTCAATGGTAGTCAAAGGAACTTGAGAGACAACTTGTTGTGTAGCCTAAAAGAGAATGAATTTCATAGCAATAGGATGAAATGTTTGTAAATAGAAGCTAAGGGAACGAAAAGCTTCAAATTTATCTGCAGCACTAACAGGATTTAAAACATCCAGCATGAATGACTTTGATTCAATGAATTTACTCCCTATGAAATTGGGCAACCTCTGTTAAGATCACACCAGCCACTGCTATAGTAAGAAGAGAAGGCAGATTGAAGACACAACGGAGCTCAAAGCACATAGCCATGTACAAGAAGCAATTAGAACATGAGATCCATCGCTTCCACACACTAACAGTGGCAAACTACAGTCGCACAAGAAAGTTGATGAGAAGAGGCTTACGGGAGGGCAATGTTGCCTCCAAGATGGCTCAGCAGCTGGCGGTAGATTCCCAGTTGTGCATTTTTTAGGTCTCAAAGACTTGATCTTCTTTACTGGAAAATGAACATGTATAAGTTAGTCTATCAAATACTAGCTAAGAACACCTAGAAAGAAAGCATAAGTACCATTCACCTTGGAACCTGGAAAAAGGGCTTAGGATGGCCCACACACCTCGTGACAAAAAGATGAGATGGTTTAAAGTACATAAGACCGGAATTTATCAGCAACTATTGGGATGTAGTTGACGTGTGCAAAAATACAGTTATTGCTGATAGCAGGCAGGACTTGGTACTAGAATCTTATCCAAGGTTTCTCCTATTTCATACGAAAAAATCACCACAGACGAGTGACCATTGCCAAACTTTGGAAGGAAATACCACTAAAGTTTCCCTGCCGCAACTTGGTCTTGACATTGTAAAGATGCCTTGGTCTTCACTAAAGGATTCTCAGTCAAGGAGTTCATTGCGAATGCAAGCATTGAAGCAATAGTCTCATGAGAACCAAACAGGATCCAAAAGACGAAGATGATGGCGCCCTCCTCACCAAAAAATGTTTCCGGCTTCTGACTTCTCCCAGCAGATAATCCAGATAGTCATGATGTTGTTCCTTCGATGACTTACTCTCCTCAAATATGTCTCTTATCAGCTCTATGACATTCTTTCAATCCTGAAGTTCCAGTTAACAATGCAATCAATGCCGAAAAGCAAGTAGAAAAGAAAAAAAAAAACCATATCAGGTTTAGGAAAATCATGTACCTGAAGGCATTTATGAAAGGTGGTTCCGGGAACGTTGGCAAGAAATGAGACCAAGCCCTTCATAAAAGCACTATAGTTTTCTCTCAGCTTCTTTGATGATTTAGGCTCCTCATAGTTTATCAACTTCTTAGCAATGTAATCCAAAATCATCTGCATATAGTAACTTTCTCCATTATTTGTTGGAATTTTGTCGGTATTTCTATTTTTTATCTAGAAGATGTCTATGTGATGTCGACTTTCGCAACACATATGTATCACACAGGTTTACCTTGTAGGCGTGCTTTCAAAGACGATAATGGATTCCTAGCACAAAATTTTTAGAAAAATTAGCAATACGTACATCTCCTGTTGCTCTTTTGACATCGACCGAGAGAAGTTGAGTCCAAGAATGAAGAGTCTCTTGGGCGAGTTGGTCCACTTCATGCAAAATATAATCTTTCAGATTCTTGGATGTCAAAAGATGAAAGGCCAAGTTCCTCATAAACCTATGGAATTCTCGATGATACATGTCTAAGTTCTGGTTACTGAAAATCTTCAAGAAACTTGCAGTGTACGACATCTCGAATAACTTCCCTTCCTCTTGGAATATGTACTGGATAGTTTCTAGATCCGTAACAGCGATGATCTTTGCACCCACGAGACTCGTCCGGAACATAGACCCATATCTATAAACCATAAGAACATCATAAAACCAGTAGAAAAAAATGCACCATCTCACGTTTACATAAGTCAATAAACCCTCATCTTCGTTCAAAAGAATATGTGATTAGTGAAATGACCTCGCAACCCTCTTGGATATGAAAGGCGGGACATCGTTAGAGGAGGAAGAAGTAAAGAACTAGATTGATTCGCCAAGGAGTGGAAGACCCATAGATCCTGGAGGCAGAACACCTCTGCACCTGGGATTTCTCCATGTATAGAGCCAATGGTAAACCATGCCACAAACAGAACAAACAGAGCAAGCACAATGCCACCCATTTTCCTTTAGAAGTCTCAACAAAAGTTTCAATGAATATAAATAGTAAAGAGCATTTCCAATCAAACAGGTTTTCCCTTTAATGTGATCCCTATAGTTATGTCGTGCCCGTAATTTTCAGGTTGCATAAATTTGTTACCGAAAAATAATACGAGATCAAGGAAAGCGAGGAACTATGGTGTCATTGAAGTCCTGTGACCCAGATATTGTATACCTGTTGGATAAAACTTCCATGTTATATTCATCCAAACTTATGATTTGGGATCTCTGTTAAAAAAAATAAAAATATTTGGGATACATGAGAGGTGTGACGAAAGTGGGCTTTGGGCTGGGCCGTCCGCCCATTATTCTTCGTATAAAGAGTTGGTTGCTGTCTTTTTCCACCAAACCGTTTCCTCTCCCGCCAAAACGACACGACTCTTCCACACAACGGTTTCAGACATCGAAGAAGATCACATAATCTTTGGTTTGGATCGGTCGGTGTTGTTGTTCTATGTGACGGTGCGGCGGTGGTGCCTCAAAATCAAAACCGCGTGGCTTCTCCGTATTCAATCCCCGTGATGCTGTGTATAAAAGGAAGAAGAGGATTGATGGAGAGAAACAGGGTGCAGAGCCGGGAAGGGAGGCAGGGAGAAGTGAGGTTTGGTGAAGAGATAAAGGAGAGAGAGGAAAAAAAACACTATTCACATACACACAAAAACAGATATTATTATCTCTATTCTTTATTGTGAGATTCTCAATATTTTGAGTGTAACTCTTTTTATATCTCTTTTTTGATTAGTGGATTTTTCGTCGTCGGCGACCGCCCGTGGTTTTTCCCGTAAGGGTTTCCACGTAAAAATCTTTATCTCATTAATTTTGCACACTCGTTATTGTTTGTGTTTATAATTAATGGACTCGTTCGTATCATTCTACGTGGTCTTTGCCGGTAAGTCCCGGAAATTTTCGGAGTCAATATGAGTTTCGGAGTTTGTTTACTTGGGTTTTGTTGAATTTTTGGAATATTTCTATTTATGGTGTGTAATGTCGCGACTATAGTGTGTACATCGAAGGTGTACCAACAGGAGGATGTTACTGATATGCGAAACAATTTAGGAAACTTTTTCAGGTTCATGTATATAACAGAATCAATCACGTGTGATGATTGATATCTGCATAAGAAGGAATGGTCTTTATGTTGATGATTCTGTTTCTGTTTATGCGCAAATATACGATGTAGTGGATTGAACCGATCAACCATTGCAGTATTGTATTGGAGTTGTTTCCTGTACATGATCGATTTGACACTGCAGGTCTCAGCGTTGAGGTAATTTGGAGGATGCCGATTTCCCTTCTATACCTAATAATCATCCTCACGCTATGCCCGAATGGTTCTGAGTCATGGGGTTGGTTCTCTACTTCCTCGTCCGCAACAGCATCAGACTCCGATCAGCACCAAGGGAGGACTAGAGGCTTTTCCTTAGGCATTGATGGCGAGTTCTCACTGCAGGTGCTGGATGATCCTAAAGCGAGGGAGTTGGTTGAAAGTGCGAGGAGGAAGCTTGGAGGGCTTATCAGAATCTGTTCTCTTCGTGCACTGAGATTTTTGCCGCAGAAGAGAAGAGGAGTCGGCTTGCTTGGAATCTGAGTGATTGTTTCCAAAAGGACACTGGAAGACCTCCTTTTCCTAAGTGCAACGACAAGTCAGACATGTTTGATTGCCTGAGGAAGTTGAATAATGATGATCATAAGACTTATCTCGAGTTCTACCTTGAAACTAACTCAATTTGCCACCAATTGCAGTAAGAGTTTGAATCCTATGTTACCTCAAAATCGACGATAAGCATTTGTTGTAAGACTAACATAATCTTCCATTCTATATTGCAGGTCCAAGGGGTTCAGATTTCAAGTAGAGAACCTGGTGAACCAACTAAAACATTCGGCACAATCTGCCGAAGAAAAGCTAGAGCGTATTGAAGAGAAATCCGATCACCTACTTCACAGCTCAAGTGACATAAGCGAGTCATTGACCGCGATTGATGCCCAAACACGGGGAATGGGAGATACACTGAAGGGTATGCTCAGATTATGTCAACAAGATCCTAAACCACTCCAAAGAACTAAACGACCAAGCGATGGGGATAGCAGCTTCGCAGACGGAGCTTCTTGAGGGACAAGGTGAGATGAGGAAGAAGCTCGAGGAAGATATGAAGATTGTTCAAGATTCATACCATAACTTGGGCGAAGAAATAGATAGTCTACAAAGTAAAGCAATCAAAATGGAGATGGAGATGAGCAAGTTTGGAGAGGAGATGTCGGCAAGGATGGAGCGGCTTCAGGCAAGAGCAGATGGTATTGCTAATGTGACCGACATCTCCCTTGATAAGCAACAAGACCTCCTTGATGGACAGTCCAAGGCTCTTGATGGACTTCAATCTATGACCAATTTTCAGTCACAAGCTCTTGAAGAAAGCAGGTATTGCGATTCTACATGTTCAATTTCCAAGTTGAAGCTTATACAATTAGGCCTAGGAACTTGGAATACTATCAGTCCATGCAATTGTTCCCTTGGGATTAAAACATAGATGACACCCCAACTCCGAAGGGAACTGCATGTGCATTTCTTTATCATTTTCTGAATTCCAAGATCATTTTGGTCATGTAGGATTACGCTGAAGAAGTTTCTTGACTTTGCCGATGGCGAGAATAAAAAACTTCTCACGCAACAAGATCAGCTTCTACAAGCTCATGACCAATTGGCCGAAAATTCGAAATCTATTTTAGCAGCTCAGGTAATTGTCCTTCCTGCTCATTCTGTTCAACAGAGCAAACTTACCTTAAAACCTACGAGTACCTTGACTCACTTTCGTTATGTCTCTTACAAACAGGAAGCATTTGAATCAAAACGGTCCAATGTGTTTGCTGGTTTAGATAAGCTCTTTGCCTTACAGAATGCTATGCTAGCAGAATCACGATTTCCGAAAGCTGTCTTCATATATTCCGCATTAGTATTCTTCCTCTACATGTTCACCAGTGCAAAGGAAACATACTGTGCAAGGTTCAAACTTTACATAGGTATGCATCTCTATCATATCCTCTGTCCTCATAAGATGCTTAGAATCTTGGGTAAAACTCAACATGAAAACTCATCAGGATTATTTTACGTAACATAGATCTATTTACTGTGTGCAGGACTATGCATACCATTCTTCCTTGAGGTTGGGATAATACGACTAGCTAGTTACGACATTGAGCAGCAAGCAAGAGTCACAAATGCGATCCCGCTAATTTATGTTCTCTGTGCTGGATTTCAGCTTCTTTACTCCTATTTTACCTTCAGGTAGGGTGCTAATGAATCTCTATATACATACCATGGTTAAGATATTTGCATCCATGAAAATTTAAGAAACAATTCCTTTCTTTTTGCTGAGATTATGAAGCTCTAAACTATCAAATGTTGATGATGCTAATGGAGAAGGTAAAAGGGCTAGAGAAAGGAGAACAGATCTGTCAGGACGATGACATGGACGATGAAATTGATTGGTTATCCTGGGTTGAGGCAGAAGTACCAGAGGATTTAGATGATTCTCAGGACTCGGATTACCGGCTACCAGAAGAAGCTGTCGGAGAGAACTCGATCGTTACTACTTCTGAAAGAAAGTACAATCTTAGACGTCGCCCTTGACTTCGCAGAACTTCACCTAGGCCCCAACAACATCTAGTTGTCCTACCAATCTATGTGACTATACATGCGATCCCTCTTATTGTTATATACCGTATCTCTACCAATTTCTTGCATATTTTTTCAGTGAGACAGGGCATCAGGGAAACATAATCATATTTGAACATGGATCCCATTTTCCAACTAGAAATCCAACTACATGTTAAATGTGGTTCATCTTCATTTATGAATGAAACAAGCGCCAAAACAGATGCCAATGCGGTTTCAAAATGAAACGCCGATTACAAGTACCTAAGTTTTTACATAGGCGATGAATCAAAGTCGAGAGAACTGATCAGTCGACCATCAGTCCTGCTAGCAGTAGCAGAAGAAGAGACATCAGTAGTTGGCCTACCACAATCGAATCTATCGCCGTCATCGCTCTTCTCAACCTTCAGCTTCTCCCTACACAACCTCAGCTGGTCTTCAAGCAAGCTTCTTTCAGACTCATGTTTCATGATAACCCACTGCAGGGATTGAATCACCTCATGATCATGAACTTGTTTCTCCTCGGCCAACCTTTGCAACTCTTTCACTCGAATCCTGAGCGAACTCTTCTCGCTCTGAAGCCTCATGATCATCGCCATTGCCTCATCAGCAGCGGTCGCAGATGCCATTCTTTCCTTCTCGAGCTCAACCTGAGCAGCATCAGCTCGCCCTCTCTGAACCTTAACCAGCTTCCTCAACGCGATCACATCGAAAATCTCATCCTCATCACAATCCTCCATCTTTCGTTCCCCATCACCATCTTCATTAACAAAGTCATTATCTTTGAACTGATCCACATCACCATTTGAATCCAACCCACCATTCCTCTCCTCCAGACTACTTTTTTCCATCATATTGCTCTCCATCCTCGCCGCCCTCGCCCGACCGCCTTTCGACCGAAACCCACCTCTCAAACCCCTTGACTTCCCACCAAGTGCACTCACACATCTACTCAACTCCCTCAAATAGACCCCAAACTGCACTGCCTTGTACCCCAACCCAAACACAAAACAAAGCACCAAGTAATCCCATATTTTTGAGAAACAAAAAGACAAGCAACCACACACAAAATCAGTGGCTTTGGTTTGAGAACAGTCCATGAACATCAACACAACAAAGAACCGCAAAACTCTCTTGTGGGTTTCCATAAACAAATAAGAGTGACCCGAGAGTTCCATGTGTATAATTGTGCGTGCAATCTGCGAAGTCGAGGGTTCTTTCTTCGATGCCCTAATCGCTCAAATCACGATAACATGAAAATGAGGGGAAACCGAAAAAAATTGCGACTGCCCGAATGAGATTGATTGAGAATAAAGCAAATAGCACCGGCAAAAATGGATTTTTAGGTGACGGGAGCGGGGCGCGTGAGATTGAAAGTGACGAAAGTGACGAGTGAGAGATGGGAGAAAGGGTGATTTGTAGGAGAGTGAGAGGGTATTTGAGTAATTTGAGGAACTTGAAAACCACCCGGTGCCCATTGGGCAAGGGCCTTGTAACGGTCACCGAATTAATTGGGATCTCAAAGTGATAATGGGATCAAATAAAACTAATGATATTCTTATCAGAACTTTCAATTCGTTATGATTTCAAGGATAGTGTTTAATTGTTTAAAATAAAGAATCATATCATAAATAAAAAAATAAATGACATATTCATAGATTCTAATCTTCCACGCAATAAACGTTAATAAACGATCTTCAATTGTTGATCGTTAGCATATCTGCAAAGCTGACATTGAGGCCACAGAATAAGACAACAAAAGAAGAAACTATAATGCTTGAACTTTGATGCAACTTCGTTTTCGCTACATTTCGAATGGATTGTTTGTGCAAAACATACCATATGATGATCATTCTATACACCAATACCTTTCATCTTGTTTCCTATCAAAGCAAATACTGTTAATGAATATGATGAAGTTTAGAACACAGGGCATCCATCAACGACAATGCCCTTTGCCGTGGGACAAGCCGCAAGAGGGCAATGTTCGCCTCCCGTTCCCCACCAATTCAGCGACACATTCTCCATCCCAAGTGTGAAGTACACCAGCACTCCCATGAATGCAACCCCGGCATCAAGAGCGGCTGACAGGATGTAGTTATACCTCTGCCACCACTTCTTCCTATACCGGAATATGAAGAAGTTGAATATAGTTCC
>JAOVYX010022326.1:0-14761 GCA_035668315.1 Drosera spatulata | reverse complement strand
TTGAATTTCCATTTTGCGATTCTTCATCTTTTTACTTCAATTTTCCACTCCAATCTGCCATAAAACCATAACATACAACAGTACCAACATTCCATGGCGAAAAGACACTTAAAATGCAATTTAGACAATGTAAAGGGAATAAAAACAAACATTTAGAACGATGAAATAATGTGTGATTTCATACACATCAATGATCATCATCACACACATAACACAATCATGCATCATCATCTCTGAAATTAAGTTCAAAAGGGATAAGAAGACAATACAACGCTGTATAGAAGAGATCCGATGTCAAAATAATGAGATCCAACGCCCTACGCCTTGATCCAATGTCCACAATCAAGGAGATCGATGATTTCTAATCTAGGGTTTAAAGTAAATGACGAACGAAAAGAACTCTGCCCTACTATCTCCAAAACTATCTAAAATAAATAAATTACTCGGGGATTTTATAGAAAACCCAAAACGAGCCCGAAATTTAAATAAAATAAACGAATCTGGCAAGCTGACCTGTGTAGCGGTTGTTACAGGCCCCCCGTAACAGTCGTTACATAGCTTTGACCTCCAGAAATGACCTCCAAACGCTGTAATGGTCGTTACAATGGAGAAGCTTAGTCGTTATAGCTCAGAAACACATCTATATAGCATCGAAACATCACCAAATGGTCATGAACATATCCACAAATGATCAATGTATTAAATCTTCATCTTGGATCAACAAAATAGCTTTAAATCATGTCCAAGATAATGCTCAAGATCTCCAGGCTCAACGGGCATCAATTTCAAAGAACATTTAATGGAGATGGCCTTAAGTTTATTATCCTTGAATGGACTATAAGGGAAACCCAGATTGGAGAACCCATAATTCTGAATAGACTCTGAAGAAGTCATGTTCTCGACTTTTAACTTCTCTTTTGAAACATTAATAAAGTTAAGTCGAAGTTCGATTCAAACAACCTAACATTGTTGTTCAAAGTTTGAAATCACAAAGATGATAGTGAAAAGGTAATACGAACATAAACGAAATTCTATCGAGAATAAAGGGAAGGTACACAAAGTAGGAATTAAAACCCCGAGGACATGCCCTGGGTAAGAAAGCGAAAAGCAAAACTATAGAATCAAGGACCTACGTAGCATCCCTCGATCTCCCGGTCTCCTCTTCTTTATCCGATGAGGCCTCAACCACCTCCTTGGCTTTCTTGGCGACAACCCAGGCCTTTTCTTCCTTCTCAGTAAAGACCCTGCCTGCACTAACCCATCTTTCAGGGCAGGAGATGACGTTGAAGATAGAGAGCTCGGAGAGGACCTTCTTTAGGTTAGCATCCTTGAGGTCGAGGATCTCCTTGAAAGTGAATTCGCAGCCCATGTTAAAGCCTTTCTCCCCGACCATTGCTTGGTCTTCTTTTCTCTTGCCCTATAGCCGGCCTTTGCAGCGTCCATTGCCTTATTAAGGTCGATATAGCCTTTGTCGAGCTCCTCGACTTTTGCTGCAAGGTCGGCCATGTGTTGATCCCGAGAAGATATGACAGTCTCAAAATCCTTGATTGTCTTTGTCTAGTCCAACACCCTCAGCTTCGCATTAGCGAACCTAGCTTCTGCCTCCAAGAGGGCCGCCTAAGATACTGAAGGTCGGCCTGCATCTTGGATGAATAATATAGTATAAATAACTACATTTACTAACAAAGAAGGTAAGATTTCATTTATTGAACCGAGATTGACTTAGGCATCGGAGACGGTCCTGGAGGGTCACTACCTCAGGTCCGACTAATCGGGTTTTTTGTTTCTAATCTATGTAAATTTTTCATGTTAGTACCAGGACCCAATAACCAAAATTCCAACACACAGACACCTAGGTTTACGAACTCAGGACTTCTACCTGAGTTCAAAGAGAACAAAAGGTCTTACATGAGATATAAGATAAAGTTTGGGGGTTTAATCTTGGGATGTTTGTGATTAGGTATCACTTGATTATTTGATGTGGTATTGATTGGTGAAATCACGTGAAATTTTAGTGTTGTTGATGAGTTAGAGATTGATGGGCATGTGATGTTCGAATAAATGTCACATCAAAAATTTTCATGTTATTGAGCATCGTATCATTCAACAAAGGCTCGTATTAACATTGCGATACATATTTGTTATGTAATTGGGTGCTTTTAATCTTTTTTTTTTTTCCAATTAGTGGATAAAGAGCTCCTAAAGCGTGCTCATAAGATGGTGGATTGCAAAATGAAATGACTCGAAGACGATTCAGCGACAACTTAAATTTATAACTTTGACAAAGCAAAGATGATTAGGGTTAACACCCTCATCCAAGGGAAGTCATCATTTTACTTTTTAAAGCTTATTTTTTATCGAGGACAATGCTCCTTTCGATTAGTTTTTCCTTTCTTTTTGATTTGTTTGCTTCTTGTTTTCTTTCTTTGTGTCCTAGTTAGTAAGGTTATTTTGAGACAATTCATTTTTTTAGGTTGTGTTTTCTTTGAGTCTAAAGGTTGAATGAAGAAGCAAGAACACAAGGTGATAGGGTGTATTTAGCTACCTTAGTTCTACTCCTTTTGGTGGTATTAAGTGAAGCTTGGATGATTGCCTAGTTGAGGTGGTTGGTTTTAATACTTTCAAGTGGGCCATGGGAAATACGAGTGAGTGATGTGATATTTTTGGCAAGTCTAGCTATCTAGACAAACTTGGTCCTGTAATTCTATAAGCTTTTAACGTGTGCACTTGTAATTAGTGAAATCTAGTGATACTTGGATACCATGAGTTTGAATTGAATACCTGTTTTCTATTGTATTAACCCTATAAACTCTTTTAAGCCCTTCCTTGACCGATGTCTATATCCCATTATTCCTTACGTAATCATTGTTGATTATTTCGCGATACATGCTCCATTATGTTATGGAGTTCATTGCTTGACATGAAACAATCATGCTTGTCATGTATTGATGTTTTATTGGCTCCACAAAAAGAACCCATTGAACACTAAACCTATTTTGTCCATCAACTGAGCTTATGCTAAGTTTGGGGGTGTTATGGTTTGAAGGAGGTGATCGTGAGGTTTTCTTCTTGTGAAAAATGTGTGTATTTCCTTATGTATTAAATTCATCCATTCGTTCATAGTTCATAAAAAAAAATACGAAAGAATAAAAGATTCAAAAAAAAAGTTCAAAGAAAGTGATTATGCTTTGTCATTGCTTAAACAATTGTGGGGTTTAGTTTGCAAAAGTGGTTGGATGCTTTTTTGATGATATCTTTATTGTGGAGGAGTTTGGTTGAAATGAAATATTGAAGGAGTTGTTGTCGAGTGACGATTTTCATGAGTTCTACTTACATTGCTTGACTCACTTAAGGTTGAATGAATTTTCCTATCCAATGTAACCAATAGCTCCTCAAATCAGAGGATATTTTTATCCAATTCCCCCAATAAATCTGATTTTTCAAAACTTGAAGATCCAATAGCAATATAAAAAGGGAAAGATCTGTAGAAAATAAAGAAGAGACACAGAGAAGAGAATAAAACGAGGTGAAGTAGAAGACGAAGAGGAGAACGTGTGGAGAATGAGTTCTATCTGAATCAATTGTCGACGAGTTTTTCTTTCTTTATCTTTGATCTGACCGTTATTTTTATCTTCGATGAAACGTCTCGATTTCATGAATTGTGTCTATATTTAATATTGAAAAACTTGTTGAAGCCTAGATTTATGGTTTGTTTTGGTTGATCAGGTTTTTATTTTCGTTCATGCAAGTTGTGAACTTCTGATTGAGATTAATGCTTATTGTTTGATTGGCCACCAATTTACATGAGTTCTAAGTTTGGTACGAGTCCGAGAGGACAGTATTAAACATTGATCAAGAATTCCGTTGATCATGTGAGATATAAATATAAATATGATTAATTCTTATATTTTGTGAATTCTTGTACTTAAGGTCTTGATTAAGGAGTGCCCGAGATTGAAAGACAATAAGGTGTACTAGTTGGAGAAGTCTTTGTTTCTCGAAAGAGAAAATTGATTATTTTAGGGAATTTGTAGGCAACTTTAGAACATCGAGCTTGATATATCATTGATATCATATTGAGCAGGTAAAGCGAGGCTTTTTTCTCTTTACTTTATCTCATGAATTTCTGTCACGATTGATTCATTTGTTTATCTTATCTTACATTTTAATTCATTTAAACTCGAAACTTTATTGCTCAAAATTATTAGACTATTTCCACATTGATTTTTAGTAACCAATCTTCATGGGAACGATTCTCTATTCATCTCTCTATTACACATGCTTATATATTTTACGACGATCAATAGTTTTGTGGATCATGAGACATTGCGTTTCATTTTCATGATTGTTGTATTTTTTTTTATTTTTTTTTTGGTATTCACATGATTAAAGTGTTATTCTTATGATATTTCATGTTATTATCTATAATGATCACCTAGTTTAATGCATGATATTATCTATAGCTTATGATTATCTCTTTAATCATGAATAGAGCAAGGATATAATAGTGGTTAAAGATATATCTCTTTATATTAGTAATCATTATTATGTTATGATTCCTATGAATTAGATAGTATAAGATTTCTCTTCTTGCATCTATCTTACAATTTGTTTATCTTCATGACCTTCATTATCAATGATAATAAATCTCTTTTAATTATCATTAATATCAAATGGAAGATTGCATATCATATCTCTTTATGTGTTGTAACTAATCTACAAATTATAATAATAAAATATATTTATGTTCTTGATTGATCCATATGCTAGTAATTCTATATGCTCTCTACTATTTTTCATCACATAAATCTTAAATCGATAATTTTCGTAGGCTCATTTCACTTAGCTAATTAACTAGTCTATCAACCCGTGCAATAATGTGCTGAAAAAATAAAGATGAAAAAAATGAAACTGATTGTATGAGAAAAAAAAAAGGAAGTGTTTTAACTCATACGGAGTATATATTAGTGATAAGATATAATGAGATATTATTATCTTATTTATCAAATATTTACGAATTATATATTATGAAAATTTTTTAAATCTTTATTCTCTTTACTAAATTCAATCTTTCAATCAAAATATATCGAACGATGAATAATTTTTTGCGAATTAACTTGTTTTCTTTTAATTAGATTATAATTTGTATTTTTATTTTAATTAATCAATTTTTAATCTCAACCATCAGATGAAAAATTGGACGGTCGAGATCAAAAGATCTCAGTTGAAAACAAAGCCACGTCTATTGGTTTAGTATATAGTATAGATTCGCTTAATTCATTTCTAGTCATTTTTTCACAACAACCCTAAGATTAGGAATATTTCACAAGCTTAATCTTATTTAGCAAACACATTTGAATTTCTCATCCTTGTGAGAGCAATCCTTTACTATAATACTACACTATGAACTATAATCATTGGAGGTCTAATTTAGAACACTTACGACAACGCTTACCAAATTTTAGCCCCGTTGTCGGGGAACGATGTTAAATTTCAAAGTTTTAAGAAATTTTAATATAAGTTGTGATTTATTCAATGTTTTTTTTTTTTTCAAGTTATTCTTGGTAGTGCATGAAACTTAGAAACGGAAGGGAGATTGGACCAAAAGTGAAGAAAACATTTCAATTACTTGAAGATAGAGGTTAGGAGAATCCATCCCCTCGTAGAGTAAGAGCAGAAGCACGTGAATCTCCACCTTCAAGCCCCGAATCATCATCTTCATCAAATCTTGGTTAGCTTGTTCCAATTTTTAATTTTGATATGGTTGCTGTGAATAACCAAACCTTCAAGGAGCTCCTTTCCTCATCTCATCAATTAAGATAATGTCATCTGCAAACAACATATATCAAGACACCTCATCTTGAATGTCCTTCGTCAACTGGTCCATGACAATTGGAAAAAGGAACGAGCTATGAGCTGACCCTTGGTGTCCTATCCTAATAGTAAAGTGGTCTGTCACTCCATAACCTGTCCTTACACAAGTCGATGCTCTATCATAAGTGTCCTTAATCGACCTCATATATGCTGGTGGCACTCCTTTGCTCCTCAAGGAATCCCAGCAAACATCGCGAGGAACTCTATCGTACGATTTCTCAAGATCAATAAACACAAAGTGAAGATCCTTACGATGAGCCCTATATTTTCCAACTAATCTTCTTAAAAGATGAATTGTCTCCATAGTAGATCTTTCCAGTTTCGAGAATAACATTGAATAATCATATCAACCAAACAATTTCTTCATCTCTAAGACAATTCCAAGGCCTTTTTGTTCCCCAGCATTTGCATCGCTTCTTTAATTTCCACAGTATTGATATCTTCTTCTAGTATGCACTCCAGTATACCTATTCTTGTTGATAGAGCTTCATCCATGTCAATAGTGCCATGCTCATTATAAAGCTCATGAAAATACATCATCCACGTATCTTGATAGCCACCTCTTCCATGAGCACCTATCTTCCTTCGTCCTTAATACAATGGACCTGATCAAGGTCTCTAGTCTTCCTCTCCCTTACACCAATGATTCTAAAGATATTCATTTCTCCTTCTTTTATGTCTAACTGATTGTCCAACAGATCATATGCCATCTTAGCTTCCCTCTTAGGGACTTTGTATGTTTTTCTCGTGATTGTCCTTTTTTCCTCAATAACGCTATCATGTCGTATCTTATTACCTTCGTATTTATTTTTTCCCTTAACATCCTCATTCCACCATCATGACTCCCTACTGATACTTGACCCTCCCTTCGCCACTCTAAATATATCCTATTTGTATTCCTCAATCTAATTGCTATAGGGACCAAAATAGTATCTATGTCACCGTCATTACTATAAATATCTTTTGCTAAAATCTTCGCTCTAAAGACCATAGCCTTCTCTCCTAAGAGATCCTTCCACTTCGTCCATCACCAACAATTTATGTTGTGTGGTCACGCAATCACTGAGGATGACTTTGCAATTCCTATATCTAATTCAATCGGCTCTTCTACATATAAAGTAATCTATCTGCATCCTTGAACCCCGACTAGCAAAATTGGCTAAATGGTTGGACGACTTATGAAAGAGAGAGTTCACTGTCACCATGTCATACACCATGGCGATATGCAATACCCATCCCATTTTCGTCTTTCACTTGTCATGAATACTACAATTTATACCATTCACCACTCTATCTTTCTTTTCCGCCTACTTAGTTTCTTGTAGGCATGGTACATTATCCTTTGCCTCCTTAAACTCTCAACAAGCTCCAGAGATCTTCCTGTCAAAGTGTCGATATTCCAACTACCAAAACGTAATGAGGCACACCTACCATCTCTATTGATCCTACCATCCCTAACCCTATCACCTTTGACTCTACCGTCTCTAACAAGACATGTCTATTCAGACGCAATCGGATGTAGAGAAGCCACACTAAAAAGTTAACCAATTTAATATCATTATTGTAAAATTTGAATAAGAATTCTAATAAGAAAGTAAATTCGAAATTAGTCCTATAATACGGTCACTGTTGATTACCATAACGACCCCTTATCGATCTTCAACTGTTGTTAATTGGCTTTGTTTGTCCTTCAATTTACTTTTGGGGAAAAATCAACAGCTGTAAATAAAATAAAATAAAATAAAAACCTTCCTTTTTGTGCACAATGAAGTAAAAGAACGAAGGGCCTTTTTTCGCAAGACCAGAAGATTAAATGAGATCGGAGTGTGTAAAAGCTAGTCCTTGTGAATAAGGATGAGAATTCGATAAAAATCGATTTTTTTTTGTTTCGATTTTTTGGAAAATATGAAACCGAAACCAAAGCGAACTTTATCGGTTTTTTTTTTTTTTTGTTAAGATTAATCAAAATAAATTTCAGTTTCTGAATTTTACCGAATAATACAAAAAAGTATCGAATAGGATTTATGTTATGAAAATCAAAAGTAAAAATAAAAAAATAAAGTTGGAAACTATATATGTTCCTTGAATATAACATATTTGTTATTATATTTGATGGTCAAGTAAAAACTGAATCAACGAATGATGAGTAGCTCGACCAAAAGAGGTCATGGTTGACCAGAGGAGACAATAGCTGACCTAGGGAGTTAATGGTCGATCTACAGCCCGTGGGCAACCTGACCCAGGCCTCCTCTTAGCGATAGGACGACCTATGACCAAGTCAAAAAAACAAAGAGTTTGGTTCTCCACATCAAGGCCCATGAAGATAATGGCCCATGAAAGTCAGGGGATAACTTGCTATGAGACTAAAAGGGGGAGTGGGGGTGAATAGTCTCTCTTTTCGAACCTTTATATCAAACTAACAAATATTAGTTAGGCAGTAGAATTGTTCTAAGCTTACTGATATAAAGTTGGTTCCTTTTAGTTTACTATTGATTGATGTTGATTAGTAGTAGGGTTAAATATAATGAAAGCAGTAGAGTAAAATCATAAAGCTTTTTATACTGGTTAGTATATATAGCTAAAATACGGCTATATCCCTTAGTCCAGTCTTCCCTTCATTATCAGCGTGATAAATCAAGAAGATAGCACTACGTGTGATTATTTTAGCCTCACAATCAACCTATCATTTTACAACGAGTAAATGACAATACAAACCGATTACAAGATCCTTCATTCTCCTCAACAGGACTAAAAACAGCCTTTTGATATCGTTTGTCTAACACTAATGCTATTCCACTCTACTTTCAATAGCTGGCTCAGATCCTCATTTATCAACTTTTTTCTCAACTCATTTGAAACCTTACTACACTTATCTTTTATAACAAAGGAGATTCAGCAATTCAAAGGTGTTGAAATCTTGGACATTGCCTCTGTATATATAGGCAATCCCAAATTTGTAGCCGTTGTTGAACTCATCTATTGAAAAAGTCACTTTCATGCCATCCCGGAATCACACTCACAAACCCGTGACCTCTAGTGTTGATGCAGAGAAGTACGCTGACATAGTGATAGAACCCGTCGCAAGGTGTTACAAATTGAATTATCTACACTACTTCACATTACACAAATTTTATAATCAAGAAGAAGTGATAAACACGAGTAGGTCCCACAAAAAATGGCATTTTCAGATTTTTTGAATTAAGTTGTCAATCTACTAAACTTTCGTTTGAAGGTTTTTTTTTTTTTTTTTTGGGTGGACGGGGGGGGGGGGGGGAGTTTTTGGTAACGAGAATAAAATTAGAAAAGACAAATTAACTAAAGATTTTAGAATTGTTTATTTAAAAACATTCTTATCAGACTTGATAAAATGTATGATGATCATAGTTTTCACTCTTCATGGATTCAATCTTTGACTATCGTTTTCTATTTCATGTTTATTTATGATAGGTGCTCATAATAAATCTTGACAAAAAGAGAGTTGTCGATAAAACTATTGGTTATCATAAAGCCTGTCATAACCAAACTAACATATTCACTCTACGTCCAAAAGAGAATGTAACATAACTTAACATGCCGCACTGTGAATATTTCTCTAACACCTCATAATATAACCTAACACGGATTAGCGCCATATTATGCTCATATTCATATTATTATAAATTAACCAAAAGAGAATATCATTAACCTATAAACTTGCTACAAACATCAATCAAACGAGAATGGCTTGACTGAATACACGCTTTTCCTATGTATTAAGGTGATCAACCATAATACATAGAATTGGCAATTTAGAATAAATCAACACATGAATATGATACCACAAATCATGAACATGAAATTAACGAATAAAGAAATCACGTCTCATAAGAATCCATGAAAGATATCCAACCACTACATCATACCAAGGCCTTACGCTACTATAGTCATGAATGAAAACGACAAATCCAACAGACAATTGAAATGAGTCATTACAGCACAACTAGGGATAGAGTATTAAACCAACAACCAAATATAAATGGTATACAAACAGCAGATTACAACTCCACAATGATGATAATCCAACAAATCGTAGAGAGGAACCGTCTGAGATCAACCTCTCATCAAAGGCGTTAAGAGATGACCAATTTGTTGCAGTCCCGACCTCTTCTCTGATTAAAAACCCTGATAAAATGATGATGCTTTTCGATCATTGGGAGCGGGTATATATAGAAAATGAAAAATAACGAAAATCCCATGAAAATAGAAAGATAAGATTGTGTAGCTTTCATAAGCGTACGGCCCATGCATGGGTGGCACGGCCCGTTCCCAGGCTCCTTCAGCCCGTGCTCAGAGAATACCAGAAGTCATTTTGCATTGCCTGTGCTCAACAAGCACGGCCCGTGCTCAATAAAAAAACTTGCATGCTTTGAATTTTAAGCTCTAACATGCGGCAGACACGTCTTAACTCATTCACGATCAACCAGAACTTCATTAAATCAGATTCAATTCTCTTTCACACATCTCACAATCAGAAATACTCCAAACTCTTAATTTCTGTCAGGAAAACAAGAAATATGACAGTATCAATGCTTTAACAATAAAAGGAACTAAAATAGCTTAAACTGAGACTAAAGCAGACAAAAACATGTAACTTAAATTAA
Organism: Drosera spatulata; assembly: GCA_035668315.1. Classification (NCBI taxonomy): domain Eukaryota; kingdom Viridiplantae; phylum Streptophyta; class Magnoliopsida; order Caryophyllales; family Droseraceae; genus Drosera; species Drosera spatulata. Next base: position 4,247 of record JAOVYX010022326.1, on the reverse strand, counting down.
GAAAACGATGTATGTTTTCACACATCTCACACCACAAAAGGCAGCCCGTGAAATTTGAATTCTTCTGAACCCTTCTGTAGAACTCAGCCTTGCTATAGTAACCTCAAAGAAGCAATTCAGGATCCATTTCTCTTTCATCTGGACCCTTCTGTTGAACTCAGTCTTAACGTCTTTCAGCCTTGCTGTAGTAACCTTTTCCAACAAGAAGCAATCAAGGATCAACCATTCCTTGCTGTAGAAACCCAAATGCCCAACTCTTATTGTCTCTTTACTCATGACCTTAATACTGCCAGTCTTGTTGCATTCCTTTGAACCAGCCTTACTGCGTTTCTCTCTGAACAATCCTTGTTGCATTCCTCTTTGAACCAGCCTTACTGTGCACTCATTTCATCCAGACCAGTCTCAGTCTTAGTACATACTGGGACATTCTATAACTAAAGTTTGCCTATCACTCAATTCCTATATATAATGGGTTTGACTCAACCGTCTTCCTCTAGATTGATGATAGCAAACTGTACCTTAACAGTGAGAAAATAAACAACTTTTCATTTTATTCACTTAAGAAAACATTTTTTGAAAAAGAAAAAGAAAATAAAAAAGTTTTGAGACATCCATATTAACTCAGTTACTCTACTGCTTTTGTCTCTCTGGTGTAGTAGAGTCAACATAGTATCTCCCCTTAAACACTTGTTGTTGGATTCTTCCCCTGTTTGCTGTCATCAAAGAAGGGTTTGTGTGCAACAGACTCTCCTCCTTTGTTGATACAGTATTTCTTATCTCTTGCTGTAGTAGAAAGTCGTATGTAGAGCAGTCCTTCTTGTATCCCCTCTATAAGCCTTGGACCTCTAAAGTCACAGCCATGTTACTTTTATAGCATTCTGAATCTACTCCTTTGAGAATCTTGACTTGTTGTTCAGCTCTCCAGCATGCACCTTTTCTGTGAAAGTCCTAGAAATCTGAGTTTATGCCAAGTTTTCCTGGTTGATCCTTGCTGCTGTCAAACTCCTCATGATGAGCATTATGCATCTGTAAGATCCATAATTGACACCTGCTCCAGGTATGTAAGGGTTGTTACATTCCACAGCATAGCTTGTGGGGTAATCTGAAAGTTAAAGGAAGTAAAGAATGTTGTATGGTGAGTATGTTTCCTTTTGCCCCAGATATTTGGTAGATCATTGATCCAATTGAGAGTCTGCCTTGGTTTTTCCTGTTTTTGATCTCCTATGTCATCATCATACTGCTTCATCATTCGAAAAAGTAGTCCCTTATATCCCAGAATACGATTCCATCCTGAAAAGGAGAAAAAACTGACGATTTATGTGATATCATCATCAGCAGGATAGGTGATTGGAAATCTGAAACAGACCCAATCCGAACCTTAGTTCCAGATGAGTCAGATGACACAGCAGGATTTTGGAGAGTTTGAGAAATTTTGGGGTGAGAATTGTGTTTGTAGAAGGGTAGTTGTGAAGATAGGTGTCCCTCCTGAGTCCCTATTTATAGAAAAATAATTTAACTTGTTTTGGGGGATGAAACGGTGGGACATAATATGTGGTCATAAATTGGCCATTATTGGGAAGCAGCGTAATTTATAATGTAACCGTACAATATACTAGTTCCATGTAACTTACTACAGTAGGATTAAACATTACCACAGCAAGATAGTTGTCCAAGCGTTGTTACAGCTCATAAAAGCATGCAATCTTAGAGATGATTGTTGTAGGCATTTAGGTCTAGCATACCTAGCTCTTCCCTAAAATAAACAAATTTGGACTCATCAAAGGGTTTCATGAATATGTCAACAACTTGATTATCAGTAGGAATAAATTCTAGTTTCACATTACCCTTCTACATATGATCTGTAATGAAATGATATCTTATATCTATGTGATTTGTCCTAGAATGAAACACAGGATTTTCAGATATTGCAATTGCAGAAGTGTTGTCATAATAGATATGTGTTTTATAGATGCTTAGCCCGTAGTCAAGAAGTTGTGACTTCATCCATAGGATTTGTGCAACACAACTTGTTGCAGCAACGTATTCTGCTTCTGGAGCATAGGTTGATACAGTTGACTGTTTCTTACTGAACCATGACACCAATATTGAACCAAGAAATTGACATGATCCACTTGTACTTTTCCTGTCTATTTGACAACGCGTAAAGTCAGCATCTGAGAAACCCATTAGTTCAAACCCAGATTCCTTAGGATACCATAACCCTAAGTCAGGAGTCCCTTTGAGATAACTCAGGATTCTCTTGATTGCAGTAAGGTGTGATTCATAAGGACTGGATTGATACCTGACACATAAACACACAGAGTATGGGATATCAGGCCTACTGGCAGTAATGTAAAGCAAGAATCCCATAATGCCACTGTACAACTTCTGATTAACTGATTGTCTAGACTCATCCTTGTCTAACCCGATTGTTGAGCTCATTGTTGAGGCATTCTCCATACCAAACTTTTTGATCATTTTCTTAAGGTACTTGGATTGACCTATGAAAGTGTCTTAATCTCATTGCTGCACTTGAAGACCAAGGAAGTACTTGAGCTCATCCATGAGACTCATCTGAAACTTAGATGTCATGACCTTGAAAAATCTATCACACAATTTCTCATCAGTACTCCCAAAAATGATATCATCGACATAAACTTGGACTTATAAAATATGATCCTTGTGATCTTGATGAAAAGGGTTGTGTCTACTTTTCCTCTCTTAAAGCTATGATCAATGAGGAAACTTGACAAGGTTTCATACCAAGCTCTTGGAGCTTGTTTCAATCCATAAAGAACCTTGTCAAGCCTCTAGACGTATTTTGGATACTTACAGTCCTCAAAACCCGGTGATTGTTCTACATATACCTCTTCATGCAATTTCCATTTAGAAATGCACTTTTGACATCCAGTTGATATACCTTAAGGTCCATATATACAGCATATGCTAAGAACATTCTTATGGCTTCTAGTTTAGCCACAGAAGCAAAGGTGTTGAGTTCATATGTTTTGATGATGACATTGATTGAACAAATTGATCTTGAGTATAGGTTGATAGAAAAACACGCGAAGACCCGGGCCTCCCTTGTTGATATCAGAACTGAGATAGGTGTAACCACGGCCCAGGCCTTCCCAAGTTTCCATATATATGTCATAAACATGGAAAGTTATTGTTTTGGTTATTATACTGAGTTTGTTAAGTCCTTCTTGATTATTCTTAATATCTTATATATGGACTAACAATATATTGAGCAAAATTTGAATATTTTGCTACAAATCGATTTTGGATTGTTATGTAGATATGAAAATTTTTAGAGGCCTAAGCACGGAAAGTAGATGAGATTCCTGTCCAAACGAAGATGGAGATCCAAACTTGCTGATTCCTGGATTTAAATAAAAAGAAGATCATCACCAAGGAGCAAAGACATCGATTGCCTACACAACCTTGCCATCATATTGCAATTGAAGAACAAAGAGCCAATTTGTCATCCATAGAAGTTCAATCCAGCTCCACAAACATTGACAAGCCTAAGACTACAATCCTTTGGTGTTTTGGAGCTGACACACAAAAACAAACACAAGCTTCTGTTGTTGATTGATTGGAGAGTTGATCACGACGACTTCCTTTGTTCAAGGTGATCGAACAAGAGAAAGACCCGGGCCTTGTTGAAGACAAGGGTGCAAATATGCAAGGAGTACAATCCAGGAGACTAAGGACTAGAGAAGAACGAGGTGTTGCTACAGGGGATTGAAGCTGAGGGTACAAGAGTTCTATCAGGGAGGATAGGAACTACATGTGCTAAGGCTTAATCTGGGGTAGAACAGGGTGTACTTAGGGTGACGTCTAGGGGATTGGTATAAGTTATAATTGATGTTGACTGTGTTATCAGGGTGTTAGTGATAAGGAGTTCTCTGACATTGATCTGGAGGATTAGTGAAGGAGGGGGAGAACGGTGTGTACTAGTGTAGGAGATCATAGTGCAAAGTTCTCCAAAATCCCACTGGGTACTGGGTGTAAATCTCTTGTTCCATAGTTTTAGGCAATAAACAAACCAGCATAGACACTGTGTCCACTCTCTCTTTACTGCTTTCATTCTTGATGACACAGCAAATAATCATACAAAATTGTTGATGACTTACAAACAAGAAAACAGGTTGAGAAAGACCCAAGCCTTCCTAGAAACCCGGGCCTTCCACACCAAGAAAGTGAAAAAAAGTTCAAAAATCCCTTGATACTCAATTCACCTC
>JAOVYX010022325.1:0-14762 GCA_035668315.1 Drosera spatulata | reverse complement strand
ACTTCCATGAACACTTTGGTATATTTCTGTATGCCTGGAGGTGTCATCTTAGGCCATGGCGGCTGGGTCTGACTGGATGTAGAGTTCCCAACCCCAGACGGGATTGCTGGCAAAGAAGGCAGAGTTGTAAGTGCTGGAGCCTGTACATGCTGTGATTGGCTCACTGGTTGCTTTACAAAAGAACTTTGTAGTGAATCAAGCGAATGCTGCAAAGACAATGGAGCTCCAGCTGATACTGGAGCAGAAGATGACAACTGAGGAGTAATGCTAGCAGAATTTGCTGATCGAGAAGGATCTTGGTTGGACAGCTGTTGAATGGAAGATAAGACACCACCTCCAAAAACTGAATCAGAAGCAAACCCATTTCCAGAAACCGTAGGCTTGACATCCTTAGCTTCAGGAATTTTCGATGCAATTAGAGGATCTTGTGTTATAGGAGAGGATGATGGGCTGATTCCCATAATTGGGGCCTGGACTGTCGGTGTAGAAGAAGCCGGACCAGTCCTACCACCAAGTAAATTGGATGTCATACTGAAGCTAGTTGGTGCCCCTGAACTCACAGGTGCACCTAGGTTGGCCATTGTTGGAATGCCTTGAGGTGGATGCGCAGTTGAACCTGCAGGCATGACTTGAGGTGCCCTAATCATTTGAATCTCTTGGGAAGGAAAATACTGCTGGTTCATATTTGTGTTAGGAGATAACTGCCCTCTGAAACCAGGATTTTGTGATGATGCGGGAGCCACTAGACCCGTCTGCATGGTACGTGAAGCAGATGCATTGAGGCGCATTGCTGGAGAAGCAGTAGCCTGTGATGGAGGAATTGCAGCAGTGGGTGGAAGGTGTATTTGCGGAGCGGGGATCTTAGATGAAGCCGGCCCATATATCGCTGCCTTGACAATATCCGGTGTTAACTCCCGCTTACTCTGAGCCACGGTTACAAGCTTGAGGGCATTGTAAAATTCTTGCCGATTGAGGAAACCGATTCGATTCTGATCAGCATGCATCCATATCTACAACCAAAAGAAGCATAAAACAAAAGGTTATTGATTATCGACGAACGGTGAACCTACAACCTACTTTAGCGAGAGAGACACCAAAAATGATTATGCCGTGTCCATGCAAACAAAAGATTATATGAGAAATGAGGAGCATGTCAAAGATGTAGAGGCTGGTGACTACTTCGAGGAGTCTACGCCATGATCCCCACGCAGAAAATCCCACAACTTTAAACCAACATTGGGTTTTTTTCTACCGGTATTGGTACAGTGTGGTGTTTTTACGTGATTTGGTCTCGATTCATGAACAGTCACATCGGAGACTAGGGTTTACTCATTGGAACGAGTGACATAGCATCTCTTGTAATGTCTTCTTCTATTGTCACCAAAACTATGTTTTCCTCCTGCTATGCTTCGTACTTTTTTCTGTTTTTCATGAGTGAGATTGACGCTTGGGATTGCTTTCGGATTGTTTCATAAGATCCCCTTGATATCTCACAATTGCATCCATCACCCTTCTCATCTTCGACATCCCCCACCAGGAGGTTACCATTGTTTTCAATCCATGCTGTAAAGACGGACAACGAAAACATCAGCCTAAGGCACTTGGTTTCAACTGACTATATAGACAAGCGATCCAAATTTGGGGAGTCTAAGTGAGCTGAAGTTTCATACAGGACAGAAGAACTCCTCCTAATTCCAGATACAATCGCAGAATGCTCCATAATCTTTTCCTCCACCCAATGTATAGGAGGTAGACACGTGAAACGAATAAGAATATATAGATCGACAAAAGTACAGATCCCTCGCTATCACAAGGCAACAATTACACAAGCAAAGGCAACTACAAACTGACGAAATCATGTCGACAACCTAATTCAACTCGAGCATTCGTCGGAGCACCGCGTATCATATAACAAAGGAAACTAAATGGAATGAACATATGAGAGTGAGTGAGATAATTTCAAGGAGGGGAAAAGAAATAGACCTGAGCAAGGACTTGCTTGGGCAAACCGGATCCTTGGAAGAAGGAAACAGCTTCGGCACCGCTGATGCGACCGTCGTGATCGAGATCGGCTCTCTTGAAATACAGATCGAACTGATCCCCTCCTCCTCCTCCTCCTCCTTGATTCCCCTGCTGCTGCATCGCCGCCATTGAAAACCCCACACCAGATCAGACCTAATTAATTATCTGCGATTTCCAATTTCAAAATCGATCGATGTCGCGGGCGGGGAGGGATCTGGATTCTGTCTCGTTGGATCGCGGATTCCTTCGAAGATCTCTCAGATTCCGAGGTCTTTGTGGGATGGCCTTCTCTCCTTCTCGGAGAACATCACAGTTGTGCCCCTTCCTCGTTTTTCACCCGATCCCTGATTGATGTCTTCTGTTTTTCACATTTGCTTCTGTCCAAAACAACCACTGTTGCGAATTGAGGGTTTCTTTCATCAAGTTTCACAAGTTTAAAATTGATCAAAATTAATATGAGGATCGAATATAATAAAAAATGACTCCTCGTATTTTTTGTGAGTGAATATGAAAGAAAAATATATGAAAAATGATAACGGAATGTGATGATTGATATATAATAAAAATAAATATATATGAGTAATTTGGATAAAATAACTTTTCTTTTATAGTAGAGTTTTTTTTGTTGGATGGATAAATATAAAAAATTATTATAATTTTTCTTGGACATAAAAAGTAATATTTAGTATTTTATTTGATTTTATTTTTATAAAAGTAGTATTTAGGATTTTTTATGGTATTTGTAGAATATTTGGTAATGTCTTGTAACTATAATTTTAAATAGTTTTTTTTTAAAAGTTATAAGTGACTTTAAACTGTTTATTTCTTTAAAAAAAAATCAAAACTATCTTTTACTAAATAAGACAACTTTAGGTTGGATTTTCTACAAAGCATCAAAGTACTTATAAGTACTATAAAACTAGTTTGCTTTCTTACACTCCACACGGCTGTTTTTATTTATGTTCTGTGTTTCATTTGTTTATAAATGTATTGCTATTTTGATTTGTTGTAGCTAGTTTCATGTGTGTTCGTGTTGTTGTTTTAGATTTTTTTTTTAACTTTTTACATTAAGTTGCTACCCGATGTTTGTGTACTCTACTCAAATATGTTATAAAGAACATAGATGTGAAGGATATAATGGTAAAATATCATTAGAATCTACTTTTCAGTGACATATTATGTAACGTAGCATAGATCCTTTATTTGTGTATTCTTTATCAACTCCATGGACGTTTCAAAATTAATATACAGGAAGTTAGGTTTTTTTTTATCTATCTACATAACTTAACATAGTATTAGAGTCGTCCACAATTCTCCCTTCATCCCATAAATTTTATAACGTTTTTCTTTTCATGTATTATTCTATAAGTAATTTAAGGGATTTCGTTATTCATCTAAACGACACGATTTATATTTTCTATTGACCACATATTATAATACATAATATGTACTATCATTAATATTTTACCATATATTTTCAAAAAAAACAATATTTGATCGTCATGTAACACTGGTCAAGACTAGTATCGTCCTGTATATCCGGTCAAAATAGTACAAAGTATATGAGACGGAGGGAGTATATAATTAACCAATTACTTATATCGAAACGAAAAAATTGTTAACAAATGACTAACCTTAGTCACATGAGTTAATAAACACGATATGAATGAAATCTTTGATATCACATTTAATAGGTCAAATATACAATGATCAAATCTTTAATATCACATTTAATAGGTCAAATATGTAATGACCAATATGTTCATATTATATTCAAATTTACATATTTGTCATGTCATGCCATAGAATTCTAAAATTTATGAATTTATATATTATATTGATTTTTCATGATCAAATCATAATCATTGGATCAAATTTTAAATGGGTCTTAGTATCACACAATCTTGTGTGATGTTAGCAACAAGTTCTCATTTCCCTTTTTTCTTTTGTTAAATTGTATATTTTTCTATGTCAATGCACTTTCTTGTTTTTTCTGTGTGTGTGAAAGACACCACACTATTTTTTTCCCCTTTAAAATAATCTCTATATTAAATAATCTGATGCGAGTGCTCTTATGTGTTAAGTAGTGATAAATCTAACCAAAGTCGTTATCTTGTACGACTATATTTCATTATCTAAATGTAAACTAGTTTGCTTTTCCGCGCTCCGCGTGGCTATTTTTGTTTATATTTTGTGTTTCACTTGTTTGTAGATGTATTAGTATTTTGATTTGTAATAATTAATTTTATGTGTGTCCGTATTGTTATTTTTGATATCTTTTTCAACTTTTCACGGTAAGTTGCTACCCAATGTTTGTGTACTCTACTCAAATATGCAGTAAAGAATATAGATATGAAAGATATAATGATGAAATGTCATTAGAATCCACTTTTCAGTGACATGACATGTTCCGTCATCAAAATCTTGATCGTGGCTCCTCTCATCATCGGTAATAGCATCGTAATAACCAGTGTGGTGGTGATGTATTGATTATGAATAAAAGGCATATTGTTAGTGGTTTGATAGTTCCACCGACGATTTTCGACTGAGTTGACGATGACATACTAATCTATTGAAAGAGACGTAGTTGTGGTATGAATATGATTGCAATACACAGTTTCAGTACGTGAGCGAGACCAGTGATAATGGTTTAGGATGAAGATCTATGTTTTCGCATGATGTACTATTTCTATTGACAGAGTCAACGCTTTGTAATACGATTATTGTTGTAGTACGTGGTTTCAGTACATGAACGAGGATGACGTATTGATTTTTTTCGACGAGGTCCACGTAGGTGAGGACAAATTGATAATGACAGTACGTGGTTGCAGTACATGAGCAAATCCAACGAAATCTACGTCGATGAGTTCTTATGTTTATGGTTGCAGCACGTGATTGCAATACGTGAGCGAGTTTCACGAGTTCTTATACTTATGGTTGTAGTATGTGGTTTCAGATGTGTACAAGGTCAACGATAGTTATCAGTTAAGACGTACGTTTTGGATTTGAAATTGATTTTTTTAAATAATTAAAATAAATTACTAAAAAAATTATTTTTTAATTTTTTAATCTTTCATTTGATAAATAATACATATCTTAATTGTTTTTCTGATGTTTTCATAATTTTTTTTTCGCTTTTTCTCAAAATATTTTAATTTATGAGAGAAAATGAGAAGAAAAAATGAGCCAACTATTCTTGCCATTTCTCTCTCAAATCACTTCCTTGCTATTAACTAAAAACTCACAAACAAACAAAGGATTTTAATTAAAATCTCTTCCCTACATATACTTTCTCCATATCCATTAAGTCACAAACATAGTCTATGAAAATCCATTATATATATAAATACACCAACTCATCAGATGATATACGAAACGACGACACGTCATCTATTATTTAAATCACAATATATTTAACACAAACAAATGAATCAACATTCATTATTAATTTTATCTATTATATATATATATTCACTAACTCACATCAGATGGTATACGGGAGGACGACACGTTATCTATTATTAAATCACAACAAAATCACAATATATTTAGCACAAATAAATTAACATCTATTATTTATTTTACTAAAAGATATTCAAAAAATACAATCAAAATTCACAATAAAAAAATCACAACAACATTACAACAACAATATACCTATGCAAATCATCTCACGACAGAAATTATCTCATAAAATTATCCAGATTCTCACGGCAGAAATCATCTCACACTTACCAGAACAATACATATAATTCATAACGTTTAATTCATCTTGTGCATTCCATGGGTTAGTCTTTTTTTATATGATAATCACATATGAAGATGAGTTAAAACTTCAAATAGACGACTTATGTCTTATACAAGAACTAAGATCTTCTCTATAATTTCATTTTGTTTTTTTTAAACGTCAAATTCAACTTTTTCCAAATACAAAAAGAAATATATACATATATATCGATAAAGTGTTTGTACTGTAAAAGACAGCCAACTATGTGTTGTGGAGCAAATTCCATCACTAATGATGGGTAATGATGCGTCCAATTTTTAAAAATTTATTTTCTTTTTTGATTTTGTAAAAAAATGAGTGATGAAGATTGCTTCGCAGTACGTAGTTGATTGTCTTTTATGGCACAAACACTAATCCGTATATATATGAAATGAGTGGCTGGTATAAAATCAGACAACATAACTGATTTTATAACATACAAGAAAAGATTAATGTGAAGATTCTGTTTTAAAAAATCATTGTTATAGAATTTTTTCAAAAATCTTTCCTTTTATGATATAAAATTAATCAATATACCTAATTTTAAATCAATCCAAAAATGATACGTGGGACGATGACACGCATTCATTATCTAATTCACAATAAAATAACCGTGAATAAGAACATAACATCACAAAATTAAAATAAAAACATATAAATATATAAAATCATAATCAAGATTCAAACATATAATTTAACTAATATATAAACATATAAAATATAAACTAATTATTAAAAAACCCACATAATGCGCAGGTATAATCTAATAAGAGAAAAAACGGAGGTGGTTGTACTCTTTGGAGGAACCATCCCCAAGTATTGTTAGAGGTCCACGCCTAAATGGTTGCCACTTGCCACAGACAAAACGCTAGCCTGACTAATCATGCAGCCCTTTTCCCGCCAAAACCCCCCTCAAAGTTCCGCCATTTTGATAGTTTCTCCGACACACCTCATCACCAGAAATCTCTCCTCTCCACCTCCACCTCTCTTCTTCGCAATCCAAACCCTAAAAATCACAAACCCTAAATCGTCAGCGAGATGAAACCAACCGCACCACCTCGCAACCCGAACCCCCCAAACCCTAGAAACCCTAGGAGGAGCAGCAATGTCCACCACATCGGAGGAATCCCCGTCGAGTTCCCCTACCAGCCGTACGGCACTCAGCTCGCCTTCATGGCTCGGGTCATCTCCACCCTCGACCGGGCCCAGAGAGAGGGCCACTGCCACGCCCTCCTCGAGTCGCCGACCGGGACCGGGAAGTCGCTGTCCCTGCTGTGCTCCGCGCTCGCTTGGCAGAAGCATCGAGGGGTGTCGAGCGTCAACAACGGGGCAGCCAATTGTAAGGTTGATCCGAAGGCGAGGTCCGATCCGCTGAATCATGGCGGCGGTTTTGTTCCTGAATCGCAGCCTCCTGGTATAGTAGTTTTGCCTGTTTTTGTAGATTTGCATTGATGATGAACCCTTGTCCGTGTGGTTGTTGGTAGATAATTGGAAAGGAGAACGGAAATTTGTTTGCAGGGACTGCGGCACCAGAGCCAATTACTTCGTCGACTGGAAAGGGTAAACCGAAAAAGACAGTCCCGACCATATTCTATGCTTCGTAAGTTAAGGTTCTCTTGAATAGCTGTATTGAGACTGTATGTGTTTGTGTCTCAATGTTTGTGCCGTAAACAAGTAACTCTGTTAGAAATACAAGTAGAAACTAGAAACAGATGGGTTATTTTACGAAGAAGTAAATTAATGTAGCAGGACAAATATCTCTGCTATGCACCATAATGCTGATACTACCGTTCAATTTTTTTCCGTAAGAAATTGGATGTTTATTATACATAGATTAAGTCCAGGACGAAAACAATCTGGTGTCGCATGTGAGTGTACAGTGATTTTGCTTGAACCATTTGTCAGCTCCGACCATGAGAAATATGATATCTTGAAATGCTTTACTCATTAGTTCACTTGTGCTGTCAACACTAGGAGGACACATTCACAAATCTCTCAGGTCATCCGCGAATATAGGAAAACTACTTACAGGGTGCCGATGTCAGTCTTGGTATGCGCTTCTCTGAACTTTTAACTCCCTACAATGTACGGTCATTTCTTGCACTGTAAAACCGAAGTAACATTGTGACAGTGTCCAGAAAGTTGATCTCAATTCCTGAGAATATTTTTAGAAGAATGCATTGATGCTGCGGAATCTAGCTACTTTCTATAACTAGTGTGTGGGAGACTGCTTGTGGAGTAAGGATGAAGGTTCTTAATGATTCTACAATTATGAATTGTATTCAGAAGTTAGAAACCGGCGACTGAAGTTCTATGTTGTTCACAGTGCTTTTTTTCCTGACAGACCCAAGTTAGAAACCGGTGGTTTTACATTTGGCCTTAATTAAGTTGTGTTTCATTGTTTGGGGTTAAATTAGATACAGTTATTATATCTAATTTTATCATAATTTGTTCCGAAATATCATAGTTTAATCTAGAGAGAGTTATCAAAAGGTGCGACTTGTAAGTTTTTATTAAATTACATGACACCCATTTTCATTAAATATCAGATTACATAAATCTTATAACATTTCGAGTGTTGCACATGTTGTAACAAATTTTGTTAACTTAAGTTTTATAAATTAACTTAATTTAATAATTTGATTTTATTAGAAAATTCATTTAGAGGTTTGATATTTCCAAGGCAATAATTGATATTGACAAGACAACTCTCTCACCAACTTTAAAGGACAAAAATACCCTTGTCTCATATGAAGACTTGGCAATATAAATTTTTGCCTTGGAAACAACGGTTCCCTTCATTTATTAACAAAATATTTTGTTTTGTTTTTCTTCTTTAGGAAGAGTTTTGGATGAGATTTTTTCCTCAAAACAATGAAAGCATATTCGAAGTTTTTTCCATAGAATAAAAATAATTTTTTTTAATGAAAGACTTAAACTAATTTTGCATTTGAAGTAAAGGAAAAGTGTTAAATATAGCAAAAATAATGCGTCCGCGGATTTGATCCCATGCTGCCATGCCCTGATGCTCTAGAGAAACTTCCAGCAACCATTCAAGCCATGACAGCAAACCATGGCAATTGTGTAATTTAAATGGAAAGGACAATTTGTTTCCGGAATTGCACTGTTCTTATGAACAGTGAAATCCGCTTCTCTTTTTAGTATATGTAGAATATAAGCGCACTGCATATCTCTATAAATCTAATGTTCGTCTGCATGTATTCATGGGGAACTATTTTGATGCTACAGATTGCAGGGGATTACCCTTTACTTCTTGTCTTCCTCTCATTGCTAATTGTCTGCAGGCATCGAGAAAACATTATTGTACAAATCCGCATCTTCAGGGGATTGAGAATATAGATGAAGAATGGTTTGTCTAATAATCTTACAGAATACTGGTTGGTTATCTTAACCCCGAATACTTTCCTCTCATGGGTAAAGTGATTTCTGATTTTATTCTTGTAGCAAACTGCTGCTTGACGATAGGGAAGGTCTATGCTCGGAGTTCAAGTGAGATATTCACCTTAGTTTTCTCTCTTAATCAGTATTGTGAGGATTGTCACGATTTCTGATGTCTTTTTATATGGAAGGAATGCAAATAAAGTAAAAAATCATCCATCGCTTCAGAAAGGGGGCTGCAACGAAGTTCATGATATTGAAGATCTTGTGAAAGTCGGACAAACAGTTAAAGGTTCTCATGGCTTTGTTTTCTTGCTTGATTCTTTTGTTGCTGTGCTTAGTATTTTGTATCTCGTACGCAACCTCACTCCAAAATATACAAGGGAGTCGGGGAGAGCTGTGGTTTTTAATATGATGATTTCTGAATGCAGGATGCTCGTATTTTGCTGCACGTTCGATGGCTGAAGATGCAGATCTAATTTTCTGCCCATATAGCTATATTATTAGCCCAACCATTCGAAGAGCAATGGAAGTAGACATTAAAGGAGCTGTAATCATTCTAGACGAAGCCCAGTATGCCTTCATATCCTTTCACTGAGTGCATGCCTATCGATGCCTCCTGAATAATGTTATTAGGGTGATTTTTTTTATTACTGGTGCATTCTTCGCTGAGTTTCTGATGACAAATGTGCAAGGAATGCAAATTTTTTTTTGTTTAGCATGAACAGCTCAAGGAAATCTAATCATGATACGTGTGTAAACAGTGTCGAATTAGGGGCTATTGTCAATATATCAAGTCTTTAACGAATAATGATTGTATCTTTCATCCCTGATAGTTTATGATGATGAGCTCATCTCATTTCCGTTGCTTTTTAACAATTGCAACAAGCTCAACAACAACAACAAATCAAGTCTTTATTCCATCAAGTGGGGTCGGTTACATGAATACGACGATGTCATTCCAATCTGTCATGTACTTATACGTCAAGGTTTCTCTCATGGTTTTTTTAGGTCTCCCTCGTCCTCTCTTGACATGTGCTAACTCCCAAGTTTCACATCTCTTGACAGAAGCTGTGATTGGTCTGTGTTTCACATGACCATATCATCTTAGTCGTGACTCCCTCATCTTATCTTCTACTGGAGCCATACCCACTTTCTGTCTGATAATTTCATTTCGTATCCTATCTATTCTTGTATGTCCATACATCCACCTTAATATTTTCATCTCGTTTACACTCATCTTCTGTACATGCTGTCACTTAATTGCCCAACATTCTGACCCATACAGTATCGCTGGTCGAATAGCTGTCTTGTAAAAGTTTCCTTTTAACTTGGTAGGTATTTTAGGATCACATAGCACCCCTGAAGCGTTTTTTCATTTCAGCCAACCTGTTTTAATCCTATGATCAATATCTGCATCAATTTCTCCATTTTTATGTAGCATCGAACCTAAATATTTGAAAGAATCCGTTTTAGGGAGAGACTCTATTCCCAATAATACATTCTCATTATTTGTTTGACTACTCTCATTAAAAACACATTCCAGTAACGTAGAAGACATGGCTCGTGATGCTGGGAGTGTGGAAGTTGATGAAGAATCTCTTCTAAGTAAGTATGATTGATTTGACCAGAAAAGAGGACTCCATTATTGTATTGTTTGGTTGTACCAAAAGGATAAATATGCTCTCATACTCTATGAAAGAATTGCACACGGAACTAGGACAGCTTCGCCCCACAGAGAAAACAATATATGAGCCGCTATACGAGATGGTCGAGGCAAGTGTTTCGCATTTTTATTTTCAGATATATTAGTTATATGCCAAAAGCAAATTGTTTACCGGGTATGAATTTAATAGGAGATTTTAAGCTGGATGGACAGTCGGAAAAGTGTTTTAGAGAAGCGTGATTTTCAACACTATTTCTCCAGGTTAGTTTGTTTTTCTTCTTCTTCTTCTTTCTTTCTTTATTTTACCTCTGAAATTAGCTTATGGCCTCAATCTTTCAATATGATGCATACCACATTAGTTTACAGTTTTGCAAAGGCAGCATTTTGTCTGATACCGTGCAATGATAAATTACTGTGTCAAGCTTGTATGCAATATCTGCATACTGATGATGTCTGTGATTATTATACTCTCAGTTGGACGGGA
Organism: Drosera spatulata; assembly: GCA_035668315.1. Taxonomy (NCBI): domain Eukaryota; kingdom Viridiplantae; phylum Streptophyta; class Magnoliopsida; order Caryophyllales; family Droseraceae; genus Drosera; species Drosera spatulata. Next base: position 3,425 of record JAOVYX010022325.1, on the reverse strand, counting down.
CAGAAGGCTGTTAGAGAGCTTGAAGAAGCCAACATATCGCAGAATTACTTCCCAACCTTGCAAGAATGTGCTGTTAAGGTAGATAATCAGTAACATTTTGTTGCTTGCTTCATTTCTTGTGCATTGATCTTCACCTGTTATCTTTACAAGGCAATCAAAGCTGCTTCTGATGCCGAATCTGAGTTGGTGCATTTAAGTGGAAGATCTGCCATTGTATTGGAAGGTACATTTTCTTCAAAATGATACTCAATTCAAGCTTGTTGCAGAATGCTATACGGCATTGATGTAATTTAAACCATTGGCATTTTTCTTAGGCTTGTTCTCTTCACTTGGCTTTTTCTTTCATGGGAATGGTGTTCACTTTAATGATTATCAACTTGCTCTTCAGAGATCTGTCAAAAGAGACGCAGGTAACCTGATTTTCCATGATGTTTTGTTTTACTGATCCCAATATGTATTTGTTTTGATGCTTGAAACCAGTTGATAGCTTACATGGGTTTGCCCAAAAAAAATAATAAATGTTGAGCACTATACAGTTTTGTGGGATTGACTTGTATCTCCATAATGTCTAACATCGGTGGGAAAAAATGTGTAGTTACATTTTTAAATGTTGCGAAAGGTGAATACCAACTTTATCTTGGTATGTTGCTACTACTCGTTATCACGCTGACCAGCTGTTCTTCACCCATACCCAGTTAGAAATGCTGAATTTCTTATTCTCAAGCCTTTGCCCGGGGTGAACTGTCATAGGATTCAATTTGCTTTCTTTAGGTAGGGGTATGAAATCTCTCGCTAATTAACTGCCCGGAATACTGTTGTCCCTGTCGTCTCATCCATTTGCTTAGTGAATGACTAGTTAATTGGTCAACTATATTGATTTTGGTGAACTTAATGATCTTGCAGGAGATATTTCAGCGCCTTGGGTACTTACCCTCAGTTTATGGTGCTTGCATCCGGCTGTTGTATTCAGAGAAATAGCGGATCATTCACTATCGGTGATTCTAACATCTGGGTAAGTTTCATCTAGCAGTATCCTTTGTAATGGGGTGTACGTAAGGTCAAGGACTTCTCCTGAATGGTTGTGTTTGTCTGAAGTTGGTTCTCCTGATAAATCACCTAATTTTGTCTAAGTTGATTTATTGGAGATTGAAGGAGTCTTGTGAAATCTCCTGGTTTTCTCTTAGGATGAACATTTTCAAACCTAATAATGATTTTAGCATCGCTAGCTCTGCTACCTACCTCTCTCTCTCTCTCTCTCTCTCTTTTTTCTTTCTTTCTTTTTGGTCATATTAGGACGCTCTCGCCAATGCATTCCTTTTCTTCTGAGCTGGGAATACAATTTGGAACTTGTCTAGAAGCTCCACATGTTATTGATGCTGAATCCCAGGTCTGTTTTTTTACTCTAGGTTTGCTTGTTGCTCTTTCTCAGAAGCACAATATTTTGGGTTATTTCTCTCGTCATTTATCTGTAGGTATTGGCTACAGTGATTTCTAAAGGTCCAGGTGATTACCCCTTGAATGCAAGTTATAAAAGCGCTGATGCATATGCCTTCCAGGTTTTGCTAAACTTACCTTATTATGGGTAAAGCAATTTTTACATTGCCTTGGATGCTGAATTTCTTATCTCGTGCTTTCTGCAGGATGCAGTGGGTCAAATACTTGAGGAAATAAGCATGATTGTTCCTGCCGGTTGTCTTGTGTTCTTCCCAAGTTATAAGCTTTTGGACAAACTCCGTCATCGTTGGTCTGAAACAGGTCAATGGTCTCGTCTAAATGCAAGGAAATCTCTTTTTGTTGGTAATGACTCAGACCTTTCTCCCTTTGTAAACTGTGACTGAATCGAGTATCACTCTCATCTTGTTGGATCTATATCAAGTTTGTCCATGGAATTATCCTTATTGGATACCTTTTGTGTTTCTAATGTTCTTGTATAGAGACTAGAGGAGGAAGCCCAAATGAGTTTGAACAAGTTCTGAAAGGGTACTATGATTGTATCAGAAAAAGAGATAAACCAAGCAGTGGAAGAAAGCAAAAGAGTAAGAAAGTGGACCTTGTGCCAACTGAAGGTGCTGCTTTTCTGGCAGTTTGCAGAGGGAAGGTCAGATGCTTGCGAACTTGTGCCATTTATCCTTTTGGTTTGTTTCATCCACGTGAACAGGAAATATTACCATCCTGCTCTTGTTGGAGGCTTCACTGCATTCTGCGTACATATAGTTGCTTTGGTCAATGTCTCCTTTTATGTTTGCCACAATCTTGCTGAAAGGTCTTATACTGCTCATGAGACCTTAAATCGGCAAGATTTGAATTCATTGAAAGGACTTAAGTCTTAAACATATATGAAAAATGTAACAGAACAAAACAGATCCCTTCTAGTGTCCCTTTGTGGTCCTGGTTAAGACATTTGAAGCTCTCAGTGCGTTTGATGCAATTATGTTTCTTTAAATATTGCATAAGCAATGTTGTGCTTAACAACTAGAATTGGTTGACATCTGCAGGTGTCGGAAGGGATTGATTTTTCAGATGAAAATGCTCGAGCAGTAGTATCCTTTTCAATCTATTTCTTGGCCTTGTCTGGACTGTTTAAATTACTAGGTTCAATAATTGGCAGTTAATTAGAAAATGTTCTAAATGTAACTCGGATTGTCTCTCAATCTCTTATTTCTGGTTTTGGATTGGTGAGTTAAGTGAAGTTGTAGTTTTTGGTGAAGTTGGCTTCCAATTGCAGCTTCTTGACTTCTTCAGATAATTATCGGAATTCCATTTCCAAGCATGTAATATCCTCTACTCTTCACATCCTGCGTCTCTTCTCTACTTGACCAAGCTTGATTCCTTGGGATTTTCTCTCTCTGCAGAAACGATGCTCAGGTTGCACAGAAGAAAAAGTTTAATGACACACATCGACACTCCAAGAATCTTATCAGTGGGAGTGACTGGTACTGCCAGCAAGCTTTTCGGGCACTCAATCAAGCTGCTGGTATGATGTTTATATTATTTCTCCAGTTAATTGGTCTTTTGAAGTTCGCTTTATTATTCTCTTAAGAGTCCAGCAGTCCGCTTATATTTACAGCTTACTGAACTGTGCTGATGGCTTCCCTAGTCTTCACTTTAGAATCCAATATGATCTACTGCATACTGAAACTGCATGATGCCACTTTGTATGATTTGATCCTTTGTTGACTAATGTTTTCTGTTTTATTTTAATAATCAGTGTTAACAGTTATGATAGTCACTTCTTGTTGTATTTTTTTTTTCTTTTTTGAGTTTTATGATAGTCGCTTGTTATGTTATACTGATACTGAAAATGCTGCTCTTTTCGCATTTAATTCCGACGTTTGTTTGATTTTTGGCAGGCCGGTGTATACGCCATAAGTCTGACTATGGAGCCATCATCTTTCTAGGTAACCAATGAGCTATGCGGAGTCAAC
>JAOVYX010022324.1:0-14762 GCA_035668315.1 Drosera spatulata | reverse complement strand
CCCAGTTCCGGTGTACCACCCACCGGAATTGAGGGATCGCCCTCTCCGATGCCCATTTTCCTATTCTTCGCCATAATGCAATTTTGTTACATTCCTTTAAGTGCCACTGTTGCAAGTGCACATGAAGGTACGTGGTACAAAATAAAACTTATTAGAATGCAAAAACACAATATGTTACATCATATGTCTCTCTTTCGATCTTTTATGTCTACATTTAGAACCGACCGTCTTTGAAGATCCTAACAATAATTGTCAAAGGAAGACAAAATGTCAACATCAAGATCAAATATTTTGATACTCTTATCACTAAATATATTACCTTATATGAATTTGCTTATATTGTTTATATTGCTTATTGATTTTATTTTCGTAGAGAAAGTAGAAGCTGCATTAGACATAGGCATCCCTCAGTTGAATGTCCTTTCTACAAGGCTTTGCTTTGGCCGATGGAGAAGTCCTCGATATGTTGTGATAAAGAAAAAATCACTTTGCCTTTATTGCACTCTCCGCCTAGAGCATAGCAAAATTACTAGACCATAGCAGAAAGAGAGGTTCCAATGTTAGGAAAACGATACGAGCAGTTCGGTTTCACTTCTATGGGAGGAAAAAAAAATAGACGAAATGGTTAATAATGGTAAATTTTCTTATGATTTCCACCTAAATGGGAGAACATATCATCGTCTTGGCTCCCTTTCCCGCCAGATAGCAAGTCAACAATGTTTTATCCAATTTTATATTTATGATGGCGAGGATAAGGTATAACAAAGACTTTCCGCTTTTCCCAATGATAAAGACATTGACAAAAATATTGTTCGAACTTTCATCGACATTTTAAATCGTGAAAATGAGCTGGTTAAAGTATTTAGGACGGTACAACAAAGTTTCAAAGGAAGTGATTATACTCTTGTCATTTTGCGACTACTTGAGAGTAGGACCTCGAATGGAAGAGAGACTAACATGCCCGTCAACGTATATGAGATAGCAGCTTTGATACCGGGTGATGAAATGGACAAATCTAGGGATATCTTTACAGAATACAAGGATCATCAATTGCAACGGATAGATGTCTTACACCTTACCTATTTAGCGTTGCAATACCTTATCATTTTCCCTTACGGGGAAGATGGATTCAGGTCAGGAGTGCTTCATAGAAATGACGTATCTACATCTTCTGTCAAACATGATACAGTCATAATGCGATAATATTATGCATTTAGGTTGCAAGATTGGGATCATGAGGGCCACACTTTTTTGAAAAGGGGAAGTTGCCTATTGCAATTTGTCGTAGACGCGTGAATCTGCATTGAGCATGGCAGTTGAACTGGATTCAAAAAAATCAAAAAGTATTGAGATCAGAGCTGTACAACAATATGGTTCATGCGTTTTGTAAGGAGGACACATGTACTCGCAATTTAGGGAAGCTTGCGGTCCTTCCTGCTACGTTCACTGGGGGTTCGAGATATATGCTAAAAAAACTACCAAAATTCAATGTTGATTACAAGAAAATATGGATATCCGGATTTCTTCATAAACTTCACACGCTACCCGAAGTGGTCGAAAGTTTTTCAATGTTTGGAAAGATTCCTGGGTCAAACTATAGTCGATCATCCTGATTTAGTTTCACGTGTTTTCAAGATAAAGCTTCACCTCTTGATGAATGATTTGATGAACAACAACATCCTTAGTAAAGTTACTGCAAGTTAGTCTTTCATTACAATCACTTAACCATCCTCATTTAATCAAACACACTTCGAATAAGATTTGCTTACTTTTTGAAAATATCTTCATTATGTTTAGATATCAATAATTTCATGGATGAACTGATATGTTTTTTCTACCACGTGTGATTGCTGTATACACCATAGAGTTTCAGAAGAGGGGTCTACCGTATGCTCACATTGTAATCTGGATAGCAAAAAAAGAAAAAATAAAAAAACTTCGATTGATGTCGACTTCGTAATAAGCCCAAAAATATCAGATCCATCCACAGACCCTATTGCTTATGTTGCGGTGGCATAATTCATGGTTCACGGTTCATGCGGCGTAGCTAATCCAAAATGCCTTATATATGAAAGATAGCAAATGCAGCAAATACTTTTCGAAGGAGTTTCGTTCTGAAACAGGTTTAGATCCCGATGGCTTTCCGGCATATAGGAGGAGAGATAATGGTGGAACGGTTAAAAAGGGATCCGTAAACCTAGACAACGGGTTAGACTTCTTTTTTTTTTTTTTGTTTTGAATGGCCGTATGTTTTTTTTCGCATTTCATATTTTATTTTATTGAACTCCTATTTTAGATATGTGGTTCCCTATAATCATAATATGCTAGTGAAATATAATGCTAATTTGAACATAGAGTGGTGCAACAGGGCATTGATAATAAAGTATTTGTTCAAGTACAAAAACAAAGACATAGACGTGGCTACTGTTGTCATAAATAAATCCGTTTCCAAAAATAATGTCTGAACTATAAGTTCGACTGTTGCATGAGATGAAATCATCAGATATCTTGTATACAGATATAATTCAATATCAGAGGCTTGCTGGAGGATATATGAATTTTCAATACATTTCAGATGGCCATCCGTATATCGCTTAACATATCACGCAGAGAATGAACAATTGGTTCTTTTCAAAGAAGGTGAAAGTCTTCAGTTGGTCATTGATTGGGTTGATCCTTTTGGAACTATGTTCCAACAGTGATTCATCCTGAATCAGACTGATGAGCATGCGAGATCACTGACCTATGTCGAGATTCCGGAATCTTATTTGTGGGATAAACAAACACAAATGTGGACGAAGAGGAAAAAGAAGCATGACGTTGTAGGCAGACTATATTATGCTCATCCAGCTTTAGGTGAAAATTTTTACCTTCACATGCTTTTGAATACTGTTAAAGGCACACACTCCTATGAGGAATTGAGAACTGTTGAATCGACCGTTTATGCAACATTTAAACAAGCATGTCTCCACAGAGGACTTTTAGATAGTGACAATGCGTGGCATGAAGTATTGAATGAGGCTGCATTATTCCAGAGTGGCGAACAACTATGTGAATTTTTTATAACATTGTTGCTCTTTTGCGAGGTCGGAGTACCGTTAAATCTGTGGGATGCACATTAGGGCAACCTGACAGATGACATCCAATATCATCAAAGGAAATTGATGTCAATGCCTAAACTACACATCAATGACCAACAAAGGAAGGAACTCGGAATATTTGAGATTGATAAACTTCTACACAAGAACGATAAATCGATCAAGGATTTTCCAACCTTGCCCACGGTTGACTTAGATCTTTCGTCGGAACATACTAATAGACTGTTGTATGAAGAAATATCCTATGACCATGATTAGTTAAGGCTACAACATGAGAACTTGGCACCGTAATTGAATCAAGAGCAAAGAAAGATTTACGATCGCATAGTTCAAGCCATCGAGGAGAAAACAGGGGGATTATTCTTTGTTTACGGTCATGGAGGAATTGGAAATACTTTCCTTTGGCGAACTTTTCTCTTAAGATTTTGATCAGAAGGGAGAGTAGTGCTTACAGTGCCATCAACTGGAATCGCACTGTTGCTAATGAGTGGTGGCCGCACAGCTCATTCTAGGTTTAAGTTACCCGTCAAATTAAAAAAGAACACAACTTGTGAGATAGGACACGGAACAATGCTTGTAGTGCTAATTTGTAAAACGGAACTGCTTGTTTGGGATGAGGCCCCGATGAATCATCGTCACACTTTTGAAGCAGTGGATAGAACGTTTTGCGATATCCTAAGTGCTCAAGATCTCTGTTCAAAGCAAAGGCTCTTCGACGGCATACCTTTCTTGCTATGAGGAGATTTCAGACAAGTATTTCCCATGGTTCAAAGAGCAGAGATCGTGATGGCTTCCATAAGCAAATCAAAATTGTGGGATGATTCCTAAATATTCAGACTACAAACGCACATGATAGTCAATAAAGAGATCCCCCTATGGCTATCGGAGAGAGAACAATGGACTTTAAAGAGTGGATACTAAGTATAGGTGACTGATCTACCCCGAGAATGGATAATGCAAGCGGTTGAGAATACGAATGGGGACAGATGCCAGAGGAATTTTTGATAGAAACAAATGACGACGGTGTTGAATCAATTGCCCAACAATCCACCAAGACCTCTTACATAGATACGAAAACCTTAACTATCTACAGGAGCGTTGCATCCTATTCCGTTGAACGAGAATGTGCAGAAGATCAACCACTTCATCCTGTAGATGCTACCCGACGAGTCTAAAATCTACAAAATTTCTGAATCAATATATAAAACGTCCAAAAATTTTGAAGAGCAGCAATTGTTATATCCTTCCGATTTTTTGAACTCTTTGAAGTTCAGTGTCTTCCCCAACCATGAAAATAGCGCTGAAATTGGGTTATCCTATAATGTTGCTTAGAAACCTTGATCAGAACAAAGGGTTGCGTTATGGAACAAGGCTGGTAGTGACACAGCTAGGACAATGGGTTATCGAGGCAAAAATAATCACCGGCAGCAAGTATGGAAAAAAGGTATTCATTTCGATAATTATAATGACTCCCAATGATGAAAGCTTGCCTTTTATATTGAGAAGATGCTTGTAACGCCCCAAGAAACCCTTTTCAGGCTAACAACTGGCCCCACAGACCATTACTAGTCCTTTCAGTGTACTTTGCTCTCACTCATGTGCACGCCCTGGGAAACAACTTTCCAAGAGGTCACCCATCCCAGCATTACTCCACGTTAAGTACTTTTAACTGCGGAGTTCTAAAGTGATAGGCTACCGAAAAGAAAGGTGCACCTTGCTGGTATAGACAATACTATCAAACCATTTAAGCATTTCCTTGGGGTATTACATGCACCACAGATATGATGAATGTACCAAGAATGTCGTGTGCGATGAAGTTTTCAACGACTTATGCTGAGGCAAAAGATCCGCATTCATTAGTGACGGTAAATCTTTTGTTCTCACCACTTTTTCATCGATTCTTTTGGTTATTCAAACACTTATAATTCAAATTATGCATACATCATCATTATACTTCGTGTAATGCATTCGCTTCGTGTTTTATACTTATCTCAACAATGATCGTGAATAGTGGAACAAACTTGGTGAAAGTAATGTCTATTCTTTTTCGCCTTCAGTTCCAAATCAATTTTTTAAGTAAACATAAAATAAAGTCATGTAATCATAAAAATCACCTAAGCTAATCATAAATTTATAGGTATAGAATAACCGAGCGGTTAAGATGGAAGAGGATAAAGAGGTAGAAGAGGCATGCTTAGCCCAAGAAGCGGCATAGGCGATCGTAGAGAAGAAGAAAACCAAGAGTAAATTCGCTCTTGAAGTAGCTAAAGTAGCTCAGAAGATTGCTGAGCTGGAAAAAGGAAAACAAATCCTTGACGCAAGGAGCTATGAGGAATCGGAAATACACCATTGAGGAAATTGAAAAAAACAGAGACTACTCAGAGTCCCTCAAAATGAGTAAAGGAGGCTGTGGACCGGTGTACTAGTGCAACTTAGATCAAACATGAAATGTTTCCAAAAACTTGTATTGAGCTTACATGAATTTGGATTTGTAACAGAACAATTATAGTGGAGACTTTGGGTGGACTCCGAAATCGATCCTAAGGTTTTTTCTCCTATGGATTTCGAGGAGTTTTTCCATGTTAAAAATGTCTAATGTTGTGCTACAGTTAATTACTACGTCAAGGTTTGATATATAAATGTAAAACTTAAGCATGTTGTATATAAAACGCCCCGAAAAGGACCAAGTACAAATAAGACAATAAGCAATGTTCCAGCATATTTTTAGGGAATAGATTGAATACATTGTTTTTCTACTCAAACTTGGACTATATTGTCATGAATGCTACATCAGCACAACTTGCAGGGGATGTATAGTCCATGAAATCAATGTGGATATCATCGAAGAAAAATCCAGTATGAGAATAATCTAATAAACAAATATATGAAATAGTATAAATTAATAATAAGATTTTGTATTAGTGAAAAGAGATGAAAAAAACTTAAAGATATGATAACAAAACTTATCCACATCATTAAACTAAAACAAACAAATATAAACTCAAAAGATACAACTAAAAAATAATATTAAGAATTTAAAAAGATATAACAACGAAATAAAAAAAAGATTACTAAAGAAATCTATATATATAGGACATTTGTGACAAGGACTATCAACAAACAAAAAAAAAAAAATATGGCTACAAAGTTCGACAATTCGATCAACCGGATTCCCATCACATCAAAGCGACAAAACCACAATAATGACAAACTTTCAACCAAGCTTAATCTACCAACTCCGAATTGACGATAGAGAAGATTGATGTTTGAAGGTTCGTGTGACAAGAATGTGGGAAATCACTAACAAATGGAAAAATATGACTACATCAAATGTTGTTTTGCAGATGAAGCGGTACGAAAAAACACTAAACTCTAATTCATCACGCTCTATCTGTGTTTGTAGTGAATTCTCCTTTACTATTATTGATAACATGCAGAAATCCATTCCTACTACTCATACAACATTTCAGGTCCTATATTATATGAGACCTTTGATGATTACAAAGGATGTCAAAAAATATGGGATTTCATAGGATACATTATTCACCAGAATTCTAGCTTACAAGCATGCTGAACTACCAGTGCAATATGATTCATCATTTTGATTAATGAGTTAATTTTGATTAATGTCTTGCTCTGGTTATTGAGGTTTCTTCGTTAAATTCATACCTACTACTCATACGACATGTCAGGTCCTATATTATATGGACCTTTGATGATTACAAAGGATGCCAAAAATTTAAGCTTTCATCGGATACTGATGATCACCCAAATCAAGGTTATGATCAATGATAAGTCAAATCAAATTTTTTTTCCATTGGTAAGAAGAAAAAAGTCAACATAAGGGAAATGGCCTTGAAAGATAAGGAAAAAAGTCCACCTAACTAGGGTTTCGTTTCCTATAAATACCCTTCACCCTTCCTAAGGAGGTATCTTCTCTCATTCTCAATCTCCTCCTTACTCCCAATGCTTTTCCTTATTCTCTCTCTTTCACACAGATCGGGCACATACTAACTTGAGCGTCGGAGTGGGCGTCCGAGGTACGTACCTCGGTCTCCCGACTAATGGCGTTTTCTTAGTTCTTGATGTGCAGATCGTTCGACGCATCTTGAGATCAGTCCCATATTTTCAGATTAGTCCGACATATGACTAGACCATCGTACGGTCCGACCCAATCCTAAGAGATCGAACGAGCTGTGACAAACAGCTTGGCGCGTCATATAGGGACCGATTGACATAAAAACATTCCAATAACCCGAAGCCGAATTACCAACATGCAACTAGTACCATCCAATATGCCTTTCGCTAGTTGCGCTTTGCTTCCGCCACTCCCAGGGGACAGACCCATGAGATCGGCCCCCATAGGGGCCGATCCGACACCACCCCAAGCTGAGTACATGGCGAAGTGCCCGACAGTTTAGTACGCTACTGTGGCCATGTATCAAGAGTTATGTCAAGAAATGATCCGACAAATACAAGACGCTCTAAGGGAAATGAGGAGCCTACTGAATAATAGGTTGCCCCATGCTCGGACGTGGCACCTCCACAAAATATGGAGAGGGGAGCACCTATCATTCCTCCGTGAAATACGGAATGAGTACCCCCAGCTGACTGACCGATCTTCGACACCGATTAACCGAGCCGAAGTGGAAGATCTCCGAGTCGAAGAAGAAAACCTCAGAAATCACATCAATGCTGGGAAGGAATACCTAAGAATCCATCTGAACGTTCAGTTGATAAACTCCAGACCCCTCGTACCCGATCGACCGGAGGGGGCCCAAGCTTCTTAAGTGGTCCCGCTTCAACCTAATGGACAACTTATTCCTTCGGAACAAAATGTTGAGCAGACCGAGCGAGGATCCCTTTTCAGGAATGAAGAAAGAGTATTCAAAACAGACACACCTTTCACGGCCGAGATCAACGAGCACCTCCAGCCTGAAAGGTTCCGAATACCGTCATGTGACACCTATGACGGGACGACCGATCCGGACGAGCACGTTCAAAACTTCTAGACCTTGATCAATATCCAAGGAGCACCAGACGCCATAATGTGCAAGGCCTTTCCAACCACTCTCTGTGGATCGGCTCGAGCGTGGTTCAACACTCTTCCAACCAAAGCAGTAGGTTCGTTCGCGGAATTGGTTAAACTATTCCACAGGCAATATGTTAGTAACAAACGACAAAGGCTCACATCTTGCTATATGTACAAGATCTTTCAACAATTGGGCGAAGATCTTAGATCATACGTCCAGAGGTTCAATACCGAGAAGGTCAAGGTTGAAGATCCAGTTGATCACGAGATATGTCAAGCCTTGATGGTTTGGTGAGCGATGACCTCTCATATAGCCTCACAAAGAGGTAACGATGGACATACTCCAACCTTCTAGCCAAGTTAGGAAAAGACATTCATGCTGAGACGACAAGGGAGATCCGCATTCAGAGGCTCGGACTCTAGTCGGAACAAACTACTAAGAAGGAGAATCTTGACCGAATTAAAAAGGAGAAAGGAAGACCCCAAAAGACTGATCGAGTACCGAACAAGAAAAATCCGAAAGGTAAGAGATCAGGGAACAACATCGCTCCGTCGACCACCCACTGTGACAATGAGTAAACTCCCCTTAACGCATCGAGAAGAGAGGTCCTCATGACCGTACGAGAGGAAAACCTCTTGATCAAGAACCCAGAAAAACAACTTCCTTGGTTCTCCAAAAGACAAGACTCGATACTGTTAATATCACAAAGACCACGCTCATGACACAGAGGAATGCCATCACCTGAAAGACACTATAGAAGAATTGATGCGGAAAGGGCATCTAAAGAAATTCCAGGCGGATAGAGGGCATGATGTCAGTCATCCATCTCGGAAAGGAAAGGAACGACCAAGATCACCTGACAAACAGAGGGAGCCAGATCGACCTCCATAGTGTCGATGCATTAATGTGATTATCAGGGGCATCATCCAGGAAAAGGGTCTGAAGACCTCCCGGGGAGCTGAAACCCTCAAGATGACTCCACTGCCAACGAAGGAAAAAAGATACGGACCGACCAAGCTGTCCAATTCGGACCCGAGGATGATCCGGGAATCCAGTTCCCTTATGATGATGCCTTTGTCGTTCCCCTCCACATCGGGGAGTACGATGTCGAAAAAATGTTGGTCGATAATGATTCTTTTGCCGACATACTCTACCTCTCTACCATAAGGAGGATGGGTATGACCGAGAAAGATCTCAAGCCGTTCCATACCCCCTTGATCGGATTCGCAGGAGAGACCGTATATCCAAAGGGGTATATCTCCCTATCACTAACAGCGGGAGATGAAACTATCGGTCGAACTCGGACACGAATGACAGACTTCTTGATGGTAGACCTTCCCTCTGCCAACAATGGGATTCTTGGCCGGCCATCCATAGTGGACCTCCAGATGATGATCGCTCCGTGTTATGCGATGATCAAGTTTCCTACCCCGAAAGGAGAAGGTATGATCAAAGGCAACAAAAAGGCGTCGAAGGCATGCTATACCACCACCTTGAAGCAATACCCGGATTTGAAAGGACAAGAAACCCTTCACCTCGACCCAAGGTTGGTCAAGCCTCGGCCCCAACCGGTCGAAGACTAGGACAAAATTCCCCTGAATTTGGAAGATCGAACCAAGTGTGTGAAGATCGGTTCTCAATTGACCAATCTCGTCAGATCAGACTTGATCAAGTTCCTCTGCTATAACTCAGACATCTTTGCTTGGTCACCCTCAGATACGTCGGGCATTGATCCGGACATGATCGTGCATCGGTTGGCAGTAGATAAGAATGCTTGACTAGTGAAGCAGAAAAGAAGGCACTTCGCGAAAGAGCGAAACCGAGCTATTCCAGAAGAGGTCGGTAAGCTCCTCTCCGCTGGCTTCAACCATGGAGTAAAATACCCAAATTGGCTGGCTAATGTGATCATGGTGAAGAAAACGATTGGCAAATGACGGATGTGTGTCGACTTCACCGACCTAAACAAGGCATGTCCGAAGGATTTCTATCCCCTCTCGAGGATCGACCAACTAGTTGATGCAACGTCCGGCCACAAGCTCTTGTCATTCATGGATGCTTTCTCCGGATACAATAAAATTTATGTGTCAGGAAGATCGTGAGAAAATATCCTTTATAACCGACCTTGGGACTTAATGCTATGAGATGATGCCGTTCGAACTCAAGAATGCCGATGCAACCTACCAACGTCTAGTAGACAAGGTCTTCAAGCCATTACTAAGGAGCACGATGGAGATCTATGTGGATGACATATTGACCAAGTCTAAGGAGCTCGAACTTCACGTGTCTGACCTGAGTGGGACGTTAGACCACTTGCGGAAGTACAAGATGAGACTCAATATTTCCAAATGCGTCTTTGGTATGGCATCTGAAAAATTCCTAGGCTATCTCGTCACGCACCGAGCAATAGAAGCAAATCCGGCTCAGATCGAAACAATCCTCAAGATGGAACCACCCGAGACAAGACCAAACGTCCAAAGGCTAACTCGGTGTATTGCTTCACTCAGGCAATTCCTCTCCAAAGGAGCCGAACGAACGCTCCTATTCTTCAAGATATTGAATGGAGTCGGGTCGAAGATAGAATGGGATCAAACATGTCAGACCGTCTTCGTCCATCTCAAGAAGTATCTCCAATAGATCCCACTCCTCACTCGGCCTCAAGATAGAAGGAGGGATCTATTCTAAGGATAGAAGGAGGGATCCGATGATCGGTCTACAAGATTAGAAAGGTATTGCAGGGTCCTGAGCTCGGATACCCAAAGTTAGAGAAGACGACCCTAGCACTTGTCACTGCAACAAGAAAGTTAAGACCCTATTTTCAAGCTCATCTGATCGCTGTGGTGATGGACCTACTTCTACGATAAGTCCTCCAAAAGCCTGAAATGTTCGGACATTTGATGAAATTGGCTGGGAAAATAAGTGAATATGGGATCATATATGAGCCAATAACTGCCATAAAAGTTCAAGCTCTTGTGGACTTCCTGGCGGAGTGCCAGTTCGGCCTAGATTGGGTCAAACAAGAAGAATCTATCGGGAACAAGCTCGTTCCGACAATATGAAAGATCTACATTGACGACTCTTATTGCAAGAAGGGATTGGGGTACTTCTAATCTCTCCGATCGGATCGAACCTCCCTTGCTCGATCACACTGCAGTTCGAGGCCATGAACAACATGGCTGAATATGAAGCACTTATCTCAGCTCTTAGCTTAGCAAAGCATCCCAACATCGATCAGATGGAGATCCATTCGGGCTCGAGACTAGTTGTGGAACAAGTTGGTGGCAAGTGCGAGGTTGGATCCGAGTTGCAAGGATACGTATCTGATGCACAAAGTCTCATCAAGGTATTTATCGACCTACAAATTCGACAAATCTCTCGGGAGGAGAATAACATAGAAGATGTCCTAAGCAAGCTTCCGTCGAGATTAAGCAAATGGATCGAAGACAGACTGCTGACCAAAGTGGTGAGATCACCCAGAAAGGATAGCAATCAGATCGGAGCCTTCGAGGTCTCCTCTTCATGGGTAGACGATCTGAGACAGTATCTCGAGCACGGGACCTTACCGGAGGACAAAAAAAAAAAAAACTATAAGAATCAAACGGATCTCCCCAAAGTACTTGATAATAGGTCAAGACCTATTCCGAAGATCCTACTCCATGCCTCAATTAAAGTGCCTAAGGCCGACCGAAGCTAGGTCTGTCTTGACCGAGGTCCATGAAAGAATTTGTGGAAATCATCATAGAGCACAAACCTTAGCAACCAAATGCATGAAATAAGTATATTTCTGGCTTACCATCAAAGCCGATGCCAAAGACTTAGTGTAGAAATATGACAGATGCCAGAGGATGACCAACCTAAGCAAGAGGCCTGCCACAGAAATGAGATCTATAAAGATCCCTTGGCCATTCGCTCAATGGAGAATCGATATCCTTTGTCCTTTCCCTATCGCACCCGGACAAAGAAAGTTCGTCATAGTACCTGTTGAATATTTTACTAAGAATGTCGAAGCGGAGGTCATCCCAAAGATCACAGACCGGGTTGTGAAAGGGTTCGTGTGGAGATCGATCGTTTGTTAGTTTGGAATTCCAAAGGTACTTATCTCCGACAATGGAACTCAATTCACTAGCTCAGCCTTCACCGAATTTTGTCAAAAGTTTCACATCGAGTAGAGGTTCGCTTCAATCAAGCACCCATGGACCAACAGATAAGTTGAAGCTGTGAACAAGGAGATAAAAAATGCCTAAGCCAAAAAGCTTGCCTCAGCTAAGGGATTACGGGCTGATGAACTGCCTGCCATCCTAGGATCATATCGAACGACCCCAAAGCGATCGACCAAGGAGACCCCATCCGCACTTGCCTTTGGAATGGAAGTAGTGGTGCCGATCGAACTCCGAACTCCTACCGCACAGGTCTTGGGTTATGACGAGGGTAAGAACGAACATCTCATAAGGGAAAAGCTCAACCTGCTAGAAGAAAAGAGAGAAGAAGCTCATGCCCGAGCTCGGGCCTTCCAAATGCAGATTGCTAAATACTTCAATGCTAATGTCTGACCTCGCCAACTTAAGGTACGAGACTTGGTCTTGAGGGAGGCTGAATTTGAAACGGGAAGAACTAGGGGCAAGCTCTCCGAAAATTGGAAGGACTGTTCAAAGTCACCTCAGACTCATCACATGGAGCATGCAAGATAGTTCAACCTAATAGGAAGGAGCTGCCTCGAACCTTTAGTACGGATGACCTCAAATTCTACTTTGTTTAAGATGGAGGACCCAGTCGGTTCATATCCTAAAGTGATTATGACCGATCCTAATAATGATGTACTAGGTTAGACTAAAATTGCCCTGAAGTGATGATTAAATGGTCTAACTAAGTCCTGAAGTGACTATGTACTAGTTTCATCAAAGTTGATAAAACGATCGTTTTTTGTCATATATCTTTATTGAAATGACAACATAAAACTTACAAAGTCTCGAAAATGAAAATAGCCGAACGGCTAATAGAGGAAATCAAATTGTCCGAACCAAATTCTTGACTAGAAGAAAGTACATGAAAGCATAATAGGGAGGCGACCTCGTTATACAAAAGTTCGCACATACAATCCAGAAGGCAGTACCCTAGATGGAACAACTATCCAAAAACAAGTACGCTAGACCGATCTGTCTTGCGAAAACAACGAAAGGAAACAAGGAATGTTGATCGACAGGAATGTTGATCGGATTCGCAGGAGAGACCATATATCCGAAGGGGTATATCTCCCTATCACTAACTGTGGGAGATGAAACTATCGGTCGGACTCGGACACGAATGACAGACTTCTTGATGGTAGACCTTCCCTCTGCTAACAATGGGATTCTTGACCGGCCATCCATAGTGGACCTCCAGATGATGATCACTCCATGTTATGTGATGATAAAGTTTCCTACCCCGAAAGGAGAAGGTATGATCAAAGACAACAAAAAGACATCGAAGGCGTGCTATACCGCCACCTTGAAGCAATACCCGGATTTGAAAGGACAAGAAACCCTTCAACTGCACCTCGACCCAAGGTTGGTCAAGCCTCGGCCCCAACCGGTCAAAGACTAGGACAAAATTCCCCTGAACTTGGAAGATCGAACCAAGTGTGTAAAGATTGGTTCTCAATTGACCGATCCCGTCAGATCGGACTTGATCAAGTTCCTCTGCTCCAACTCAGACATCTTTGCTTGGTCACCCTCAGATATGTCGGGCATTGATCCGGACATGATCGTGCATCGGTTGGCAGCAGATAAGAATGCTTGACTAGTGAAGCTGAAAAGAAGGCACTTCGTGAAAGAGCAAAACCGAGCTATTGCAGAAGAGGTCGGTAAGCTCCTCTCCGCTGGCTTCAACCGTGGAGTAAAATACCCAGATTGGCTGGCTACTGTGATCATGGTGTAGAAAGCGATTGGCAAATGCGGATGTGTGTCGACTTCACCGACCTAAACAAGGCATATCCGAAGGATTCCTATCCCCTCTCGAGGATCCACCAACTAGTTGATGCAACGTTCGGCCACAAGCTCTTGTCTTTTATGTATGCTTTCTCCGGATACAATCAAATTTATGTGTCAGGAAGGTCGTGAGAAAACATCCTTCATAACCGACCTTGGGACTTACTGCTATGAGATGATGTCGTTCGAACTCAAGAATGTCAATGCGACCTACCAACGTCTAGCAGACAATGTCTTCAAGCCATTACTGAGGAGCACGATGGAGATCTATGTGGATGACATATTGACCAAGTCTAAGGAGGTCGAACTTCACGTGTCTGACCTGAGTTGGACATTAGACCTCTTGCGGAAGTACAAGATGAGACTCAATCCTTCCAAATGCTTGAGACTTGGTACGAGACTTGGTCTTGAGGGAGGCTGAATTTGAAACGGGAAGAACTGGGGGCAAGCTCTCCGAAAATTGGGAAGGACCGTTCAAAGTTACCTCAGAGTCGTCACAGGAGCTACCTCGAAGCTTCAGTACGGATGACCTCAAGTTCTACTTTGTTTAAGATGGAGGACCTAGTCGGTTCATATCCTAAAGTGATTATGACAGATCCGAATAATGATGTACTAGGTTAGACTAAAATTGTCCTGAAGTGATGATTGAATGGTCTAAATAAGTCCTGAAG
>JAOVYX010022322.1:0-14764 GCA_035668315.1 Drosera spatulata | reverse complement strand
GGGGATGGATGATTGAGGATTAGGGTTTTGTGGGGGAGAAGAGAAGAGAGGGTGAAGTGTGAATTGAAAGTGAGTGGGGGCCGGGGGGGGAAGCGTGAAGAGGAAGAAGGTGGGGATGGATTTTTCTTTTCTTTTTTGGGGATTTGTTTATATGGAGGAGATTAAAAGGGAAAAAAAGAGGGGGGAAAGGTGGGGGTGAGGGGTGTGGGGTGTGATTAGTGTTGAGTGATTAGTGATCGATGTAGTTGTGTGATTAGTGATGGGAGGTGATTTGGCATTAGTGATGATGTGAGGGAGTGAAAGAGAGTTTGGAGGAAGGAATTGGGAATGAAGACGGTATGGCATGGATTTGTATGGTGTGGGTGGGTCGTCATGATATTTTAGCATATGACGAATGTTAATCATCGTTTTAAAAAGTATGTGATCGTTTTCGTGACGGATCAAAGCTTATGCAGATGTAATATAATTAAAAATTATTTTTTCTGCTCTAAAAAATTTTAATTTTTTTATCATGCATATATGACGATAGAAATTTTAACCGGTGTTGTGGGAGAATCAAATGTTGTTTTTTGAGAAAATATCGTAAAACATTAATCATAATAAGCGTCATGTACAATAACCATGAGTCATCAAAAAATTTAAATCATGTCGTTTAGATGCGTAACGAAACCCCAAATTACATGTTGAATAATTCAAAAAAAGAAAAATATTACAATAATTATGGGACGGAGATAACATTGTACTCCCTCCGTCCCAAAATAATTACAATAGTTTGACTGGGAGTTTGTCGAGAGAAACTTTTGACTTGTGCCGCGGGACGATCAAACATCATTTTTCGCAAAATTATCGTGAAACATTAATGATAGTTAGAGTTATGTACTACAACCCTGGATCGATGATGTAATTTTCTTACGTTATTAAGACGAATAACGAAATTTCTCAAAAAACGTGTTGAATAATAAAAAAATTGATTTGTTAAATTTATTTTGGAACGGAAGAAGTAATATTTTCTTCTTCCCATAATATTAACAACATTCTTCTATTTAATCATTTCAAAATATATATAATATAACTTATTTACTAACATTTTCAAATGAAAAATAATAAAATAAATCATCATTTGTTACAGTACATCCCACTATCTCCTCTCATCACTGTTATAATAAACCCCATTATCATTAAAATAATATTATTTCTTAATCAAATTTTAAAAATATTCAACATGTACATAAATCCACATGCTGCGTCAAACCATGACGGAAAGGGTATTTTTCATGAGTAACAAACTGTAGTACTCTTTCGTCCATTAAAAATTGCAACGTCCGCGTATGCAAGCAATAAAGTATTTATGTTACGAATCGTCCGTGAAATGATCAAACATCATTTATACAAAATTGTTGTGAAACATTAATGATGGCTTAAATTATATACTTCAATCTTGGATTAGTGATGAGATTTTCTTATATTTTTAGGACGAATAACAAAACTATTCAAAATATATGAATAATATAATAATGATGTAATATTATAATTTTAATAAGACGAAGAAAATATATTTTATGAGATAGAAGAAATACTATATTTTGATCATCGTTGGTGAAAAAAATAAGACTAGTACAATATTAACTAATAAGTTATTGCGATCTTTTTTTTAAAAATTATATCAACAAGGCTTAAAATTACTTTGATTTTTTTTTCATTTTGTTCTTTGATCCAACTAAATAAAAAATTAGAAAAATCGCTGGCCTCTTTTTTCCGCTTTGCCGGTTAAAATAAGGAACAAACGCTGCAGCAACAAATGAAATCGGTGGCTGCGCAACGGGGCTCTGTAGGATAATACAAGTTCATGCACTATGAGTATGAGAATTGTCTTACAAGAACAGGAAGTATATACACGTGAGCAAGCAAATGATGGCTTACTCGAACATCACCGTTATTTTGCAATTGGACTGATAGAATAATCAACATTGTTCAGGATGCTTTCACTCGTGACTTCCAATTGCTAATCATCCTTTATACCTCATCTCCTATACAAATAAAAATAAAAACTAAAAAAAGATGTATTATTGAGGTGATTAGCATCCCTCCTCCTTTGTCCATCAAGCATCTATCTAAACTAAGCGTTTTTAAGGGACGGAATGAAAGTGAGATGAGATTTACTCAAGTTAATATTCTTATCGTTTCATATTAATCGAATTTTTTTTAATCATTTCAAAATAAATAAAAATCTTTTTTAGATAATTTTTTAACATAACAAAATATCAAATCAATCTTTTGTGTTATAATATATTTATCAATTTTTCTCTCAAATGATACGATAACTTTCACTATCGTAAAAAATTATTCTTTTTTTTAATCAAAATTCATATAAATTGAACACACATATAAATTCTTATATTATTTCATAATATTTCAATTAATATAAAACGAATAAAATATAAATTATATTTGTGTTAATGTTATCAGTTTTCCTTTAATTTCTTCATCTATTTGGCACTGTTAAACACACGCGCACCTTTTAAGTGGTGGGGGACACTTGCGTGCAACAATCGGAGTCACTTACACGTATCTATGTGACTTTATACACCCAAATTAGAAAAAAAAGAGATAAAAGAGACGAGAGTAGAAATTATCAATTGATAATATCAATAGATAAAATAAATAAATTCACATAAGTTTTATCTTATTTTTTTGATTTTTTTTTTAAAATAATATGATTTTATCTGTTAATGTTGTCAATTGATAATTTCTGTTACTGTCTTTTTTTACCTGTTAGAAAAATTCAGACATCTTTCTCATAGTATTTCAAATTCCAATTCAAGTTTCATTTATTTGTTTATCAAAAAAAAAAAGATTTCATTTATTGTTGTATGATAGAAAAATATGGAATTCCAAGTTTATGGATAATCTTAACAAAAATAATGGGTCCAGCTTTTTTGTTTTCGTGGTATGGAATGGTGATACGACAACGGCGGATCTTTATAATTATGATTAACGATTAATCACAATTAATCAACATAACGTGTTGGTGTAACAATGAGGCCCATCCTACATTACTGGATAGAGACCAAAAGGGGAATGCCATCCAATGAATAAGAAAGGTGAAAAGATAAGGAAAACGAGAAAGAAGGAATTCCATAGCTAGAAGGGTACAGATATATATGCAAATCCAAGGCCTAATAATGCGACTAAAAAAGTTTAGAAAGTGATTAATAATAAATGCGATGGTAGTGGCGCGACTAATTAGAGTATTATATTGACGGCAAATCGCATTTTCTTGAACTTATGGTTAATCTAAAGTTTTACTCGAGCCGTAGGAGCATCTATTTGACAATGAATCATGAAGAATCAAGCATATAAAGTTGATTAGGCGAAGATTCATTATTTTTAAGCTAACTCGACAGTTAAGAAAAAGAATGTTGGTGTAATTGGATAAAAATATTCAATAAAAATTTCACTTATATTTTAATATCCATTTTGATTTTTACTGTTCAGGTGTTCACATATACGAAACCGCAATGTACATATTATACAAGAGTTATTGTTCATAGTTCATAAATATTAATGAATATTAAAACGTAAATGAAATTTATATTAGATTTTTTTTTTCAATTTGCCTAAGGATGTTTACAAACAATAACAACCAATAAACATGCACTACCAATTTAGTTGAATCCAAACCTCTCTAGCTAATACTTTTTGTGCTTTGCCTCACCTTTTATACTTAGAAAAAGCAGTATGTAACAAATGTATACTAATGGACACAAAACCCTGTCGACGAACTCGACAGCCAATATGGAAGAAGCATAATGCCACAAATATAAACCAATCACTTACAAACATAACCATTTGATTAATGCAACTTTGAAATCAATGATTCTATACTGAGACAACTTCAAGTTACAGTTTCCCGCAACGGCATCAAAATTGTATTCATCATCTGTGTTGGTCTTGAAATGGTAGGAGAAAGCCTAAGCAAAACGGGAGACACTCTTTTTTCGCTTGCTTTTCACTTTCTGGACAAGAAAGTAGCACTTACCACACTTTCGTGACACAAATACTATACATGTTTTATGTTCTAGTTGCCGACGATTTAGAATCTCTCGAAAGCTACCTTACACCGAAATTCTGATATTCTCGATCTAACAGGAAGGGTGGGGATGTAATTTGCCGTCAAGCGTACTGATGTAATTTACAGCACAGGATGTAATGGAAGAGTTGGAATACCTTTTGTGGGAGATGGAACAGATCGACTCTCCCCGGATTGCTTCCAAAACTAAAATGGGCCAGGCGGTGATGATTCGTCACTAAGATTCCCGATGAGGTTACTCCATCCAACAGTAGCACGTGACGGGAATATCCTGATGCGCACTGGAGCAATACGTCCATCCCTATACACAAACGGCACAATGAATCAGATAAGATTATATGGCTGTTCTCTGGATGAAGATCCTGAAAGTCGCATCAATATAGCTTGTGAGATCGAACAAAATAGGATGGTGGATGCACACCTAATCATGTCCCTAATCAATATCCTGATCTCCTTAAACATCACATGAATTCACACAGAAAAATAGCTATTGATGGCAATCATGCTTGCAGTTCCAGAAGGCGGAAAAGCCTAGTTGCAGAAAGTTTGGACTTTGGAGATGGTTGATTAACAGGAAAAGAACCCAAATTGGAGGTTTGAAGTGTAGTTTGGCATTCATATTACCTGAGTCTTCACAGGCGGCCAGTGGCACAGCGGAACAGCTTCTATCCTGGAGGGTATCGCATCACCAAAAATGATGGGTTATTGAAAAGAAAGGCGCATCTTGTTGGTATATATAGTACTATCAAATCGTTTAAACTTTTCCTTGGGATATTACAGCCTAATCTTATCTCCTTGGTCACGATAGCCGATCATATTCATGGTTACCAATGTAGACTTGATAAGCAACAGGTTCAATGGCTAAAGTAGTTTTCCAATCAGATAGAAAAGTTGTTGCCTCATTAAACTCCTCGTTGACAACTAAGAAGCATCAGGTTCAATCTGCGTAAAGAAGTTGCCCGATAAGATAGAAAAGTTATTTGACTCATCATTTGAACTAATTAAATCGTAGGCGCACTGACAAATATATCAAGAAACACATATACCCTTCAAATGCTTTGACATATGACCACAAGGCGCACACACGAGCAACCGATGACTCGGGGGAAATATCATCAACATTGACAGAAAAAAACTGCAAGCTAAAACACACGTATAACTATAATCTAGGGGCTGTTCTCTGAGTACGGGCTATATCATACCAATCTATGCTTCTCAAGGAAAAATCCATACTACCAATATCATAAGAGTCATAACAAACATTCCCGAAATTGGATCCTATACTCCATAGAGAACTCCTGACCACCAGAGAGCGACCGTTTTGATTACTTGTGACGAATTCGACTCGACATGTCATGGTTCAGGAAGAAGCCAATTAAGGAGTCCAAGTCACACATGATATATATAGCACTGAGCCAACTTATGAATTCCACTTATATAACAAAAACTGGGTTATGTTATGGACACAAAAGCATTACGAAAAGAGCTCCCTAATAAACCCAAATGCAATCCGACCCTCCAAATTCTAAAGATAAAACTATCAAACTATCAACAATCAAGTGTTGTAATCCCAATCCTTTGCGAAAATTCCCATTCACTTCAATCAAATTTCTCCCAAGTTCGTCAAGCCAAGCCCATCTTCCATTGGGAGAGAACAGGAGAGGAGGAGGTAGCTGATGAAGCCGGAGTCGACCGCCGGTGTTGGTCGAAGTCGCCGGGTTTTTTTTGGGTTTTGTGTAGAAATGGTGGCTTGGCAATTGCGTTGGCCCGTTGGGTTCAGAGCGTGGGTGGGGCTCGTTGGCCCATGGTTCGTTCTCCTTGGAAGTTTGCGTTTCATAGTGGCCCATCAACTCAACCCAAGATCAGTCCCCTCATCTTTTGTCAATTTTTTTTTAATGAATCTTATGTCATTGGTTGAGGTAAAGACAAGAATGAGATAATCCAATCAGCTATGGAACACTTGCTCGCCTACTCTAGTTTATGATATTCTCATAAAATCTTAAAATGTTAAAATGTTAGGAGTATTATGATTGTGCGGAGGACTGTTTGTAGTATTAGGTTAATCCTTCTGGATTTTTTATCATAATGAGTGATTTTCGGATTTATATGAACGAATCTTGAAATTAGTTGACAATCTTTTCATTCGAATCTTTATATTGGTTGTAATCATCCTTAGGATATTGGACTTAAGAGGGTAACAGTCGTCAGCCTACCGCTGTTGCTGTTGTCTTTTTCTTTCGTTATCCTTAAAGTATGTAGATTGTCGTTATAAAACATGTGCTCTAGATGATCAATAGTTTAAATAGGAAAATCAGCCCATTACTACTTAAATTCTGTGACACGAATCGATCGTTGTCTTTAAATAATCTAACTTGATATTAAATCATTTATGTCAGTATATTTTCATATGAATATTTATCATAAAAAATAACTACTAACATTAATCGTTAAGTTTTTTCGAGTGGATCAATCCCAACCTTCATCCTTTTCTTATGAGTAACATGATAAACTCTTCCAAGCAAATAAAGCTTAGAATTCAGCTCTTTAATTAGCCGGCTGATCATTCTATACCTCTTGCCATACCATCCTGTTTCCCTCCATTGTCCTCTTCCTCATAGAAACTCTCCTCTCATTTGCGCTCATCTTCACCTCTCTGTTCCCTATCCTTCCCCAGAACTCGATCATCTCAACACCATGAAAACCTCTCCATCATTCGTCTCCGTCACACTTCTCCTCCTCTTCCTTTTCATCTCCCCTTCAATCTCCCAAAACCCCAACAATCTCCAACTCTTTCTTGAACCCTCTTCAAGAACCAACCGCCACCACCACCACAATCACCACAGTCCCCACCACCACCGCACCCGGTTCTGTGATTCGTTCCCATCGAGGTACCCGCCGGCGATCTGCATTCAGCTCGAGAGCATGAGTATCCGCCGACACCCGCCTCCTCTGCCTCTGTCATCGAGGCCGGGTCCTGATGAGTATGATCTGAGATATGGTGTCGAGAAGAGACTCGTCCCCGGAGGCCCCAACCCACTTCATAATTGATCGGAATATCACTGCCCATTTTCTTTTTTTGGTGTGTTGTGGGTTGGTTGGTTGGTTTGGTTTGAGTCATTTCTTGATGGCTCCCCTGTTTCTTGGTTCGATGAAGGAGGGTTCAAGATTGGGAATTTGATCGTGGGTTTTGCTTGATTCGGCGTTCTTGATAATGGGTCGTCGGGTTATCGGATTTCGACAATGGGTTTGCAGATTTCAAGTTTGTCGAGTTTCGAATTGTCGATTGTTTCCTTTGTTCTGTTTAGGGTTTAGGGTTTAGTCGAAGGCGATCGCGGTCATTTCCAGATTTGTTTCTGGGTTTCATTCGTTTTATGTTGTTGATCAGATGCATTGTAATTGGGTTTTTAGAAACCAGAAACAACAATGGAAATGGCTTGCTCTGTTTTCTAGGGTTTGTTGTGGCTAGTTGTAAATCATGTGTTCTTTGATTTTTGTTACTGTTGTGTGAATGAGTGTAATGGGAGGACCATGTGAATTGATGTTTTGCAAGAGAAGCTCATGAGTTCAATAAATGAGAATCAAATGTATCCTGTGATATAGTAGTAAAAATGTAGTTGATGCTCAATTGATGGGATCATGTATAAGTTCTTTCTTGTTCTTGTACGGTGCTATTTGAATTTTTATAATGAATGTAGAAATTTCTTGTGCATTGTTAAGGTACGGCATCATACAGAATAGGTACCGACAACTTCGTCTTACATTTTGTCACGTCTAACCGTTTTCATAAAATGTGATTGATTTCTATAGTTAGACCACGCTGTACAGAACCCAAGATTGATAGAAATATGACATTTTATACCGGACCAAGCATGATCAACCAATCTGAAATCATCCCATGGAAAAAAAAGATAAAAATGGCTCCCGTTTTTTAATGCCAAAGTGAGTTTCTCGGATCAATGATACGAACATCTTTTTGCATTGGTATGATCATGATTTTGTAATGGACATGATCTCTGACTAGGACGATGAGCAAACCATCAGCCTTTGGAAACTGTCTATCATGAAACATTCATCCACGAGCTTAAATTTGCCGAGAAGATGCAACAGGAATATACTGTCTTCTAATCCTTAACACAAGAGCTTGTGTTACCTGTGTACTAATATTACTCATCCAAAAAAGTGAGACAGTCAAGATTAACGGTCAATTATTTGCTTCCTTTTCCCATTTTTCGGGTGAGAAATTATCTTTCTTCATCTGATCCACATTTATCTGAAGTCTGATCCTTATCCCTTTATTTCTTCGTATACATATGTACTCACCTGTTACAAGCTTGCATCATTTATCAGTAACATTCAGTGTTCAGCTTGCGACTAATGATGGCTACCAACAAAGCCACACTCGTGTTCGTTTTGATAGTAGTTTCGGTTTCGACGTGTAATGCAGCAGAAAAAGATGTGCTGGTGACAATAAGAACCGTGACTTCTATTGCTGAAACCGACGATAACTTCATATGTGCAACTCTTGACTGGTGGCCTCCTAATAAGTGTAACTATGGCCAGTGCCCTTGGGGTCATGCTGGTCTCGAGAAACTCGTAATAACCCAAGCTTGTTCATATGCTTTGTATTGGTTTTCCTCGATATCGTAATGTGTTCATGTGATTTCTTCCTCTTTCTGCATGTGATTCATGTTGCAGGACTTGAACAAGAGGATATTCCGCAATGCTGTCAAGGGTAAGTTCTTTTTATGAACTTAGCTTTATAGGTCGATGATGACAGATTGTTTAGTAGGATTCATCCTTGTAGCGAACCTGTGATAACATTCATGTGATGGAATTTTGCAGCATTTAGTCCTCTAAGGATAAGAATAGGAGGATCATTGCAAGACCAAGTGATCTACAAGGTTGGAAAATCGTACAAGAAATGCACACATTTCAGAAGTAAAGATGACGGTTTGTTCGGGTTCACCGCTGGCTGCCTCAAGATGAAAAGATGGGATCAACTCAATCGCTTCTTCAGGAAAACCGGGTGCGTTATTCACCAGTTCTGTCATAATTTTGTCATGACGACACTGATAACTTAAGAGTCTGATGAGAAATGCTAAATCCATTGGTATCTCGTGCAGCGCTATGATAACATTTGGATTGAATGCCCTTTCGGGGAGGACAAAGGTCGGAACAGATCAATATGTAGGAAACTGGAACTCATCTAATGCACGAGATCTGATGGAGTACACAATCTCAAAGGGGTTTAAGATCGAATCCTATGAACTCGGTATGTTAGTACTAAAGTTCCGAAATAGTTTATGTGCCTGAAGTTTGCTATGTGCATAAAAGTTCTAGCTTTTTGTCACAGGAAATGAGCTTTGTGGAGAAGGGGTATCAGGAAGAATAAGCGCACGACAGTATGCAAAGGACATGAGAGCACTGAAAAAACTTGTGAAGCAACTGTATCCGGATCCTGCCACGCAGCCGAAGGTGTTGGGTCCTGCCGGCTTTTATGATAAGAAATGGTTCGACGAGTTCCTTCGAGTTTCTGGACCGGGTGTTGTCGATGGACTAACCCATCATATCTATAACCTTGGTCCAGGTACTTCGACTAACCCACAAAACTCATGCTCGTATTGAACATGCACCAGAAAGCAACTCCAGGTGAACAATAGTTGATGTTGCACCCCCTCTTTGTTTTAGGCGTGGACAAGGAGATCATACACAAGATTCAAGATCCATTCTTCTTAAACCAAGTAGCACAAACATACCATGATATCGAGACAAGCATCAAGAAGTTCGGACCATGGGCACCAGCGTGGGTCGGCGAGGCTGGTGGGGCATATAACAGTGGGGGCAAAGGCGTCCAGAACACCTTTGTCGATGGCTACTGGTACTTGGATCAGCTCGGCATGACGTCTTCCTATAACCATAAGGTCTTCTGCAGACAAGCCTTGGTTGGAGGAAACTATGCTCTCCTCAACACCACAACCTTCATACCAAATCCTGATTATTATGGGTCTGTTTCATACCATTACAGATTAATGTCCTTTGCTTAATCAAAGTGGTTTGGTTTCAATAAGTGGAGCTGATTGACTGGCTTCATTTTTCACAGGGCGCTGTTATGGCATCGACTAATGGGCAAGACTGTGCTTGCGACTACCCAATACGTCTCTCCTTATCTTCGTGTTTATTCACATTGTTCAAGAACGAAGGTAATTAGCTAATTACTTACTACTTAGTAACATGCTCCTCTTGCTGCCAAGGTGGTGATGATGATGATGATGAGTTGATGACTACTGTTGCTTTGCAGCCCGGGATCACCGTGCTGTTGATCAACATGTCCAACTCGACGACATTCAAGGTGTCATTGGAGAATGATCTCATCCTTGATTCTTCGGGTGTGCAAGCACGTCCTCAAGGGAATAAGCAAAGGGAAGAGTATCGTCTGACTCCACAGGGCGGGAATATCCAGAGCGACGTGGTGCTACTAAACGGAAAGCCGCTGAAGCCTACGAAGCACAAGAGAATACCTAAAATGAAGCCTATATTTGTTGATTCATATTCGCCCATCATGATGGTGCCACAGTCGATCATGTTTGCTACCATCAGAGACTTCGAAGGTCCTGCTTGCGCTTAAATGTTTTGAGGTTTAGCTTGTCTGTTTTTGGATTAAGTAGAAGAAGTGAGGGTGTAGAGTCCGAGGCTTCTACTAGTTTGTCAGTGTTTTTGCTTCGCAATGTTTGTAATTTCAGCTTAATGGATAAACAGGATAATGAGTACTTAAGCCATTATCTCGACCTAAAGCGTTCCGATGCTTCAGAAGAAGGCAAAACCGAGGAACCTTGTGGATTAGGAAACCGTCTTCGGCGTTCAGCCACTTCCTGAATCCATGAAATAGATTCTCTGTAACCCCTAAATCGTTGGGAAAAGTCAGTGTGAGATACAACGAAAAATAGGATAAATAAATATCCCAAAAATAAATAGAGTTGATATCAAAATTTTATGTGGAAAACCCCTTAAAGATAAAAATCATAGGACCGTTACGGTATCAAAATATCCACTAAAGAGGGATTACAAATATCATCCCTAAACTATGTTAGAAGATTACAATCATTAGGATAACTCTCACTAATTTTTCTTCTCTAACTGGGCATTTTTTTCTAACTCTTTTGATGTTATTTTTGTATCTGGTGTGTTATATTGAATTTGCTGCCCCTTGATCCTATTTATATATGTTACGAGAAGCGTTTCACCGCCTTTTTTGCTTTGTCCCCTTGATTTGTGAAGTTCATGCATGACGCTCTGCTCCTTTTTTTTTTCTCGAATTCTCTCGTTTTGAGTGCGTCGTTTTCTCTCCTACTTTGCATTCGATTTGTAATTCTCCTCTTAAAAGTTGTGTGTGCTCTTGAATTTTCTGGATTCCTCCCGAGATGCGCCATCTACTTTCCTCTTTTACTTTTGCAAAAGTTATGTGGGCCCCATTATAAAGGGAAGCCACTAACAATTCTCCCCCTTCCGAACGGTGGGGACCATCATCATACCTGTTTGTTGTCTAAAGAAATCAAACTTCTCTATGTGTAAGGTTTTTGTCATCATATCTGACCCGTTATCGTCAGTATGGATCTTCTCAACTTGAAATCGTTTTCGATCCAATAAATCACATATCCAGTGATATCTCACATCAATGTGTTTCGACCTCGAATGAAAGGTCGGATTCTTGACAAGATGAATAGCACTCTGATTATCGCAATTGAGTCCATACCTGTCCTGTTGTAATCCCAACTCTAACAAGAAGTTCTTCATCCATAGCACTTCCTTACTAGTTTCAGTGACTGCAATATACTCTGTCTCTGTAGTAAACAAAGCAATATATTTTTGTAACGTTGACTGCCATGACACTGCTTCCCCTGCGAAGGTTGTCATATACCCCGATGTAGACTTCCGAGAATCTGCATCTTCGGCCATATCTGCATCTGTATAACCATCTAATGCAGGTTTTTCTTTACCATAGCATAAACATAACTTAGACGTACCTCTAAGATATCTCAAAATCCATTTAACTATTATCCAATACTCTTTCCCTTGGATTAGAAAAGAATCTGCTCACAACTCCAACTGCATAGGCAATATCTGGTCTAGTACATACCATAGCATACATCAAGCTGTCAATAGCTGAAGCATACGGAATACTCTGCATCTCCTACTTCTCTGTCTCACTTGAGGGGCACTGCTTCGTTGATAACTTTAAATCTCCTGCAAGTGGAGTGTTAACTGATTTGGACTTGTTCATGTTGAACCTTTCCAATACCTTCTCGATGTATCGTTTCTACGATAGCCATAACTTTCTGTTCTTTCTATCATGAAAAATCTGCATTCCAAGGATCTGCCTAGCGGGACCCAAATCCTTCATCGCAAAGAATTTGCTAAGAGCTTTCTTCAAAGCAGCGATCTTTTCAGTATCCTAACCGATAATCAACATATCATCAACATAGAGCAGTAGGATAATGAAGTTATCATCGACGAACTTCTGAATGAAGACGCAAGAATCTGATGACGTCTGTACCCATTTTCCACCATAAAGGACTCAAACTTACGGTACCACTGTCGAGATGTCTGTTTCAAACCATGCAGGCTCTTCTTCAACCTGCAAACGAGATTTTCCTTTCCTTCGACCTGAAACCCATCAGGCTGCTCCATGTATATTTTCTCCTCTAAGTCATCGTGGAGGAAAGTTATCTTCACATCAAGTTGCTCGATTTCGAGATCCATGTTGGCTGCTAATCTTAGAACAACTCTGATAGAAGATATTTTAACAATTGGGGAGAAAATTTCATCAAAGTCAATATTTTTCTTTTGACTGAACCCTTTCACAACCAATCAAGCCTTATAACGTGGTTGTGAGCTTTTGTTTTCAGTCTTCAAGCGGTAGACCCATCGGTTCTTTAGCGCGCGCTTGCCCTTAGGCAATTTTACCAACTCGAATGTGTGGTTCTCATACAAGGATTGTATCTCTTCTTGCATGGCTTGCGACCAACGATCGCTATGTGGATCTGACATGGCTTTCCTGTAACTCTCTAGTTCTCCCCCATCAGTCAGCATCACATACTCTTTATCACGATACCTAGTGGGTGGTCTACGTTCTCTCATAGAGTGTCGTGTACCTTATTGTGCTGGTGGTTGTACTGGACCTGATTCTTCCAACGGCTCTAATAGTTCTGGGCCATCAACATCAACACCAGCTTCCTCATCACCGAGATCATCTTGTATATCTCCCCCTTGGATTTTCGGTACCGGAGGACGAAGTGGATCTAAGTTCATTGGAACATCTGCTAAGGTTCTGGACTTCCCTGCCTTCTCGATGTCCTCAATGGTTTGATCTTCGAGGAAGATAACATCTCTACTTCGGATGATCTTCCTGGCTATTGGATCGCATAACCTGAAATCAAATTCTTCACTAGGATAGCCAAAAAATATACACTGTTTCGTCTTACCATCAAGTTTAGAGCGTTCACCCTTGGGGATGTGCACAAACGCTCTACATCCGAACACCTTCAAATACTGATAGGACACGTCTTTTTCTCTTCAAACCCTTTCTGGAATATCACCATTCAAAGGACTTGAAGGAGAATGGTTGATCAAGTAAGCAGCTGTCAGCAGCGCCTCCCCCCAAAACGATTTAGGGAGTTTTGCATGGGAGAGTATAGAGTGAATCTTCTCTGAGATGGTTCTGTTTATTCTCTCTGCTACTCCATTCTGCTGAGGTGTTTTGGGAATCGTCTTCTCAAGCCTGATGCCATGTTTCCTACAATATTCCTCGAATGGACCTCTGTACTCACCACCGTTGTCTGCTCTGACACACTTGAGCTTTCTTCCAACTTGTTTTTCCACCCTGGCATGGAACTCCTTGAACATTTCTAGTACCTCATCTTTAGTTTTCAAGGCACAGACCCAAACCTTTCTAGAATGGTCATCTATGAAAGTGACAAAATAGTATGCACCACTTAGAGATCCTTCTGTCATAGAGCAGATATCTGTATGCACAAGATCGAGTATATTCTTTCTTCTATGTACAATGGAAGAAAGAAATGATACTTTGTGTTATTTTCTAGCTATGCAGTCAACACACAGTTTAAGAGGAATACCTTTTACGTCAGGTGGGAGTTGCTTAAATGTAAGGATCTGCAAGTTCTTCTCGCTGATGTGGCCGAGCCTCTTATGTCAGAGCTCGATCGAGGAGGATCTCTCAATAGTATTTACATCTTCTTTAATCAGCCTTGCTTGCATCAAGTATAACGTTCTTTGCTTCTTTCCCTTATCAATCAGCAAAGAATCCTTCGAGAGCTTCATTTTCCCATCAGAGAAATGAGAAGTGTAACCTTCATGATCAAGCATCCCAACTGAAATCAAGTTCAGTCGAATGTCGGGCACATGTCTGACATCCTTCAACAGTAACCTAGAACCTGCATTGATTTGCAACCAAACATCTTCAACACCCATAATTCTAGATGTCTCATTATTTCCCATTCGCATAAAACCATAATCACCATTTTTATAAGATGAAAAGAAATTAAAATGTGATGTAAGATGAAATGAGGCACCAGAATCTACCTGTAATACCCCGAAATTTGGATATTAAATATATACAAATATATATATAACGCTATTTAAGAATACGAACGATATAAC
>JAOVYX010022321.1:0-14765 GCA_035668315.1 Drosera spatulata | reverse complement strand
AGTGTCCGAGGGATTAGTCGAGGTGCGCGCGAGCTGGCCCGGACACCCTCGTCATCAAAAAAAAAAAAAAAAAAAAATGTATATGCCTATACAGAAGAAGATCTTGCTGTGGCTGCTAGGGGAAGCTGTCGCGTTTGTGGCCATCGTGCTAGGTACTTTGCTCGCTGTCCATGGTACCAAGAAGAGGACTATCATTGCTGGAACTTTGTGTCATTCTGAATGTCATCATGTATGTGTCTCCGTGACAGTCATGGTAATTTTCTCTTAACTACTGATCTTCATAGCTAATCGGACATGAACTGAACCTGTTTCTTCGATCATATGTCACACGCAGTTTGTATGACTATGAGCATTCCGAAAATGCAACTCAACCAATTCTTTTGTGTGTAACCTGTGTATTCGTTAGAAACTGCTCATGACAAACGAGTGAGCAATGCTTTTGACCAGGTTTATGTTGTTTGTTCTGTTTGCTTTCTGTTGCAGAGAATGGTGATCAAGACAAAGAGTGTGAAATACTTCTGGTTGTCAGTCGCCAACTTGGCAAACGGCCTTACTTGGATGTGTTATGCGCTCATCAGGATTGATCCCTGGGTTGCGGTAACTACTTTATACACACCCTCCCCTCTTGATCATAATCTGTCAGCTAACAGTTCTCTTATTTGATTTCTGCTGGTTTCGCGTTGGTTCCCAATGGCTTGGGCGCATTCTTCGGCATTCTGCAGCTGATACTGTATGGGGTCTACTACAAGACGACCAACTGGGATGAGGAGAAGAAACCCAAGGAAGTCGAGATCCCTGGCAAGCCTTGAGAGACTTGATGCTTCTTGCATCGTAGGAGAGACTCGACGGCTGAGGAAGTGTCGCTTTGTTGCCTGTTCGTATCAGGATTGCCTTTTGATCAGAACCTAAAGTAGAGTTAGCTTCCCAGAATTAGTGGAGCTGATTCTTTTCGGTTTCCTGTAATAACTAGGAAAGTACTTTTCGGCTTTTGTTTTCTCTGTTTTCGGCGGTAGCTCTACTTTTATGATAGCTTAAGTTTTTGCACAAGTATGTTCGGCAAGTGTGATAGATCAATAACGTTTTTGCATGAGTATGTTCGGTATGACCTCCTCTTATTTTGATAAGTTCTCCTGTTATCTTGATATTTTCGCACGATCTCCTGTTACCTTGATTCGATGACTCGAATATCATGCAGCTCTATAATGCTCCTCAATTAAATGCAAGTAGCATACTATCCTTAGAACGCGTCTAGTTAACATCATCTGGTCGCGTTGTCATCGAGAAAACTTCACTACTCTGAACCAAACTTAAAAGCGATTTGCATAAACCAAAAACATTTACAATATATGTTGCCTTGTGTTCTTTATGCAATTGGATTCCTTCGTTTCATTTTGCCAAAATTGATGTACATTTCGTGTACGATACTGATTGATGCTCCTGCGTGATGACGTACAGGAATTAACATATCATGGACATGAAAATGGAACATATTGAACAACACAACTTGATACAAGGTCGGAAGACGAGGTTTTCAAAGTTGCCTTTAGGCTTCATATATAATATATGAGACTAATACAGAAGAAATCGGCCAAATTTCACAGGAAATCGGCAAACTAAATTCAATGCATTTGTTCACATAGATTTCTTTCTTCAGGAGACGGGGAGGTAAAGAGAGCGAAATCACTCCACCAGGTGTCGAGAAACTATGCAGCGAAAACATTTGTTACAAGCTAACATCGCCTAGGCGATCACCCGCTTCATTCTCTCAAGCTCTTTCCTTCCTTCACCATAATTCTGAATTTAGATCATACTGATACGGAACAAATTCGATAGTCCTCTTGTATGTAGCTGCACAAGTAGTACTTATATCAAACTGAGAGCGCTGCTCAAGGCCCTCGTTTCATGCGGAAACATAAACAACCTTGGGCTTGATCTGGGGGAATCATGCCACCGCCTTTGGACGTGTCGATTGCTTCCATCATGGTGACTACCTCGTCCATCTCTGGCCGCTTATCAGGATTAGCATCCCAGCACCTTCTCATCACGTTTGCCAGAGCGCTCGGGCAGCATCTTGGGATTTCCGGCCGCAGGTTCTGGAATATAGGACAGTGTTCAGCACTCAGGATAAAAACTAACATCTATAAGCGTCAAAAAATCTCTTCCAGTAATCACAAGGAGATCTTTCACCGATAAATCAATGTTCAAGGGCTCCATGTCTTATAGAAACAGCTAATGTAAATCAGCACGTTCAATTCAATGGATTATGGAAATGAGACCCCAACAAAAATTCCTCATATATATTAGACTTGTGATCTGCAAGAATCCGACAAACAATGGCAG
This sequence comes from Drosera spatulata, assembly GCA_035668315.1. Lineage (NCBI taxonomy): Eukaryota > Viridiplantae > Streptophyta > Magnoliopsida > Caryophyllales > Droseraceae > Drosera > Drosera spatulata. Next base: position 12,425 of record JAOVYX010022321.1, on the reverse strand, counting down.
ATAACAGGAAAGTACAAAAGCAGTACCTGGCGAACCACAGCAGTAGTTACTTCTGAGAAACTGAGGTCAGGATACGGCATATCACAACAATATATCTCCCATAAGCAAATGCCAAAGCTATACACATCGCATTTCCTGTTATATGGGTTGCCGTTCAGAACCTAAATCAACCACATAGAAAACTCATGATAATCAGTGCATCCAAGAGTTAGTTATCCTTATCATATAACCATCACAGCATCAGTTGACTGAAAATTTCACCTCAGGAGCCATATAACCAAGGGTTCCGGTCTCTCCAGTCATATCACTGGGATTTGAAGCCTCAACACGAGCAACTCCGAAATCAGCTATCTTTAAAGTCCGCGACTTGTCCAAAAGCATGTTTTCTGTCTTCACGTCTCTATGAACGATCTTCTGGGAGTGCAAGTAGCTCAGCCTACGAAACAAAATTAACAGTTTTATACCATTCTGGGTTAACCCTTTAAGCAAAGCCAATTCAAAGATCAAATGAATGTCAAATACCCTTTGGCAAGATCAAGTGCTAACTGCATGACGACCTTGAAAGGCAGCTTCTTTCTTCTATTCTTTATGAGATACGTCTTCAAGGCACCCCCAGGAAGGTACTCGACAACGACACAACAGATGTTATTAGGCATTGCAACCAAACCATTTTCTGTTTGAACTTGTAGCCCTGATGATCCCATTTTTGCTCCAATAAACTGCAGAATGGAACAAGGCTTGGAGTAAGCAAGAGTTCAGGACTATGTAGCAGTGGCACGATGTTTTCTGTCCCTTTTGTGGTAATGTTTATGGCGATACATGTATACTTCTCAAACAAGGCAATGTAAGAAAGCAAATATTAGCTTTCGTGTCCACATCAAAGTCACAAATCAGTCATGATTTGACCGGAAGACCCCCTTTTCTGAGTAAAATACGTCAGAGTATGAGATTGTCTAATGAGTTTCATGTAAATCACAACCACTCTTTATCTTACGCAACTGCATCTGCATATTGGCTCCTTAAAAGCACTGTCTCATACAATAGATGATGCGACATTATAAGAACTGTTTTAGAATTCAGATCAACACAGATGGTTCAAGAAATATGGTAGACGTCCCAAGATCTCAAGGTAACAGAAGATAGTAAACTCAAAAGAAGAAGATGTGCTACTGCGTCCTACATTTCTCCTCATAAGCGAGCATGCCTTTTTTGAGGCGGCAATGGCAAGCATGTATGAAGATCATAACCTTATACTCATGGTAGGCTTGGTAGCTAATGGAAGCCTGTGAGGCACATAACTAGCTTAGTTACTGATTTAAAATATCACCTTGGTAACATTAGGATGGTCAAGCTTATGCCACACCACAACTTCCTGTGTAAACGCTGACCTCAGCGAATTGATTTCTGCTTCAGTTCTCTGGCCTTCTTCACCCCAGTCCAGCAATTTAACTGTTGATTACCAATTCAAATAAACTTTACACGAAGGATAAATAAGTTAAAACAAAAACTACTATGCTGTCCTTCTATTCAGGTCACAAGTTAGGCAGCAAGAATAACATCCATGCCTATGGAATAACAAGGTTATTCACAAGAAAGTATACATCAGCGCCATCACCTCTCTCAATCCACATCCATTTAGCACAAAGGAATCACATGGAAAAAATATGAAGCAACATCATCAAATTTATAGCAACCCAGGATCTAAATTCTAACCACACCAAAAATAAAAATCCTAAAGTTCACGTGAAAGCTTTCGGGTCTCGATGAAGGCAAATCACTATTTTCATCCGATAACAATCACTCCCAAACTGCAATATAGAAACTCATCACATTCACAATGAAGTGGGTGGAAAAGAAAACCATATCACGGAATGCAGAAAAAAGCTCTATACAAAGAGATAAACGCTATCCCTTCATGGGAAGGTCCACCTAAATCTAGTTACGGGCAAGCTAAGGATCCTGGCCGGACCGCAACAGGATCTCTCAAAGGAAGCATCCAGTATCATCTCTCTAATATGAAGCCACCATATAAAAAGAAGGCTACACTTCAACTAATAAGTTGAAACTCAAACTAACAGCAACTTCAGTTCCATGAAGTTTATTGTTCAAAACACAATCAGGACAATATGAACGACGTCAGGGAAAACTTTTATTGAATCAAAAATGATGCTTCTGAACCTTCTGATACAAACTTGACTTTAGCCTAATCATGTTGTCACGACAGGTTTGACTAGAGGTCACGAGTTTTGCCCAGCTACTAGTTGGTCCTGCATTATTCATGCTTCAAAGTTCGACCCCAGAAGAGACACTTGACTGAAGTACATACTAAGATAGAACCCAAACCCAATCAAACTATGATCCTAAACCTTCTATTTTAAGCTCGAGCTTTTGGCAGGATTGGTTCCTCAATTACACAGTCCGACAAATCCCACTAGAAAGGGGGCAAAATTGACAAGAAAAAAGACAAGTGCAATCCCAAATCCCAAAATTCAAACAAACCCAACACAAGCCCACGTCAAATTCATCACCCAAAACCCTACAAAGATGGAACTTTTCTCAATTCCACCACAAACCCGCAAACCAAAAACAATCTATCAAGCCAAAATCCACACCAAAATCCATCATCAACCCAAACCCCCCAAAAACCCACCGGCAACATCCTGCCCATCATAGACACCACGATGAACGGTCCCAAAGGTGCCACGAGCAATGACAGATTTGATGATGAGCTTTGATGGGTCAATCTCCCAATCATGTTTCACCTTGAGAACAAGAGGAGCCCTTTTGTTCTGACTATTATTATTACTACTATGATTCTGATGATTAGTTGTCTCATCAAAACTTGCCCTCCTTGGATCAAGACTGATCCTTTTGTTCAGATGCTTCTCAAGTTGCTCATCTAGGCTCTTCAGATCAATCTGATCTGCTCTTACAAACCCTCCATCACCACTTTCTTTCATGATTTGATGACCCTTTCGAGTATAGTTTCAGGAGGATGAAGGGTTGTGTAGATGGATCAAAATCAGTGGGGGATTTTGGAGAAGATGGGAGATGAGAGGAGTAATTGAGGACTGGTGGGTGTTGAACTTCAAGCACCTCAAGAAAATGAAAAAATAATGGACTTATGAGATGTGGCCAAATGGGAGTTTTGGCTTTTTGGGGAGTAGACTTGTGAATATGGATGATGTAAATGTCATAAATACCACTAGAAATACGTCTTAATAAAGGAGTCAAAAATAACAAATCATGTCCGTTAATTTTGATCAAAGCTTTATTTGAAGTTGGTGGAAGAACGTCTTGTCAGTATCCGGAAGATTAATCAGAGATGCGCATGAACTGATCCGGACACCCTCGTCATAAAAAAAAATCATATAATCGTATCAGGTATAGATTTGAGGAGAACCATATATACACAGTGATCATACCAATAGATAAAAGAAGAATGTTTAGGTCAAGATGATCCCATTATTTTGGATTTTAGTTTCAATATGGCTAAAATACGAATAGTTTTAGCCTTTCTACTCGTGTATGTTTGAACACTTCATATGAAGGGAGGTACGATTGATTGTTATAACATAAAATCGATATGAGTATGTGATAACATACAAATTATGTCTACGAACATTATAAATTGGATTTTGCCATATTAATGAAATGAGTTGACGCAGAGACGATAACCATCGAAGTAATGAATGAATGGTACGATCATGTGTGTACCTTCAATATGACACTTTATGCTGATTTATTCAAGATTGAAACAGGGAAAAATGAATGAGATCTCAATGTCCTCCAGACATGTGGGCAAGCACATGGAATTGCAAATTGAACTTTGATTACATGTCTCCTATTAATTGTGCCCCCTATTATAAAAAGAAATGAAAATGAGCACAAAAGTGCTCAATTTTGGCATATGCTTTTTCACCAAAGTGCATTTGATTCTTGAATCTAGCTTCTAAGATTGGTATAATGATTTTATAAGAAAAAGCGTAAACATAAGTAGATTTTGTAAAGACAAACGAGTATCTTTCCTAAGATACACTTTACGCGATGCCATATAGCACCTCGACAGGATATCATCACTATGATCAACTAGATACGTACCACTATCGTGTACTTCATCGTCCTTGAGCTACATTAAGTATGTGAGACCAATATGGAAAAGGTTCCCCCACGTGTAAAATGGTTTGCTTAATTGATGACCAACACTTCTTTTGAATTGTTATTGTTTATCGTTTTTTTTTGTTTGATGTCAATATTATTTTAGATTTTATTATTCAAATCAGATTGATTATCATTTAATTATTTAGTTTTAAATAACTATTCATAATCGACGTTATTCACGGATAGGATAACTAGATAACATAAATATCAAAGCATCGGACATGAAACCAGTAAGCAAACTAAGAACTCAAACCTCACACAATCCAACAGTGGATAATTCTACATGACATACACAAGCATGAAACACCACCATGGCAACACAGAAAACACTTCCTACGAAACAAAAACATGTTTTCACCAACAACAAACTCCAATCCCCAAACACTCCTCTCACTTCCACAATCAATCCAATCATCTCTAAACCCTTCAAATCCCATCATCAACCCCATCACAAGGCGCAATCTTTTCACCACATTCACAATCTCAATCACCCAATCTTCCTCTTTCTTGATTTCCCCCAATTCACAAAACCCTTGCTCGAATCCAACAGCTAATGCAAGAGGGCTCTTTCAAATGCCCCCATTTCGTCTCGTTAACAGGTATTTCAATGACCCAGATGCGAATTTGATCCAAAGATGTGATTTTGGGGGGTTTTGGGTGTTGTTTGTGTTATGATTTTGGGGCTAACATTGGGCATCAAGAAACAGTCTATCTATATGGGTTACAATAGGTGTAAGACTCGTACATTCTGAGACTTTGTACTAGACATGATAATGTGGGTTGTTGGATTTTCCTTTTGTTTGTTTTTTGAAAGTGTTTTTGTTGTAGGTATTTCTTGGTTAGGGCAGGGGAATCTGAGTATGAGAGATGGGGGATAATCAACACGAATCCAGTCGCTAAGACGTCGGTTGATAACGGGTTGTCGATGAATGGGAAGAAGCAGACAGTGAGGGCTGCATTGGAGTTGAAGGAAATGGGAGCTTGTGATGGAAGCTGTTGGATTTGGCCTTCTATAACTCAGAGGGCTTATCAGGCTGCTGAGATCATTGCTTTTGTTAACAAAGTCGATCGTAGGTAGTATGTGCTACTTGGCATTCATTTAGCACAAATAACTATTTTTCGCATTTTGTATTTTCAGTTTACTTATGGTTTAGGTTTTTTCCCGAGGGGCTGAGTCAGGTGAAAGATTTGAAGAAAATAGATCAAGACAAATCCGAGTATCGGAAGAAAAACCCCATAAGAAAACCACCACAAACCGTGATAACAAAGCACTATGTAAAAAGAGGATTATAGAACGTATCAGATCGTATTATATCACAATTCAAGCCTTCTAAACTCATATGGACGAATAATACATGGGTTATATTTATAGACTCATAAAATAACAAGATTTAATAAATCTTATCTTGCATACGTGGCCCGTGCCACCCACGCATGGCCGGGCATAGGCTGTGCTCAAAAGCTTCAAGTTGCCAGCAGTCACGGCCGTGCTCACTGGTCATGGCCCGTGCTCCATCACCACGCACGATCGTGCTCACTATGCACAGCCCGTGCTCATAAACATCCCAGCCACCATCTTGCACGGCCGTGTACATTGTGCACGGCCCGTGCTGACTCTACTTCGTCCTTTCTTCATTGTTTTGATGCATCAACGTTATTACATCATATTTGATATACCGACCCTCGTACTAGTTGAGCATAAACCACATCCGTTGTGGATGTAAAATAGTCGACAACCTCAATATCAGGTCTTTTGATTTTTCACTCTTATGCGACTACTCACGTTTGGGATTAGGGCGCATGTGAGATTACCTAGGCTGGACATGCTATGAGGAAGAAGCTTTGATATTGGGTCGAGCTTTCATGGGTTTGGCTATTTTTAGATATGTATCAGATGTTGACACTGCCATATGCAGCAAAGTGTATAGTTTTGTCTAGGATTGTTCTTCCATTGACTATGGTAAAAAGATACTATGAAGATTGTAGAGAGAATTCGGAACATTGCAGCGAGGAATGCAGTGTGATTGTGAAAGACTTTAGATGGTCACAGACAATTTGGGACAATTATCTACAGGTAGTAATTTGTAGCCGTGCTGGAGAATGAGGTCATTGATCTGGATACAGATTCTAATGGATTTCCTAGGCTGGATTATATTGAAGTGGTTAACTGCAGGTTCTTATCCATGGCTAGATTGTGTATAATCATTGTAGACTTGCTCAGATTTTCCTTTCTTATAAATGTCTTTTTTTAGATAGGAGTTGTAACTTTGTTCCGAATACTGTGAAGCATGTAAAAAGGAAGAGAATGTAGGTTGATCTTGATCATATGGGCATAAAGCTATCATGTAATGTCTTCAGGCATGAGTAGAAGGAGATCTGATCCCAAAATTTCATTTCGTAGTGAGCAGAATTCTGCGATTTGACGTTGTATTCATATCCAAACTTTTGCATCTCCTTCAAAGGTCATGCAAATGAGCTTGAGTTTTGAAATGCATAAGAGTTCAACTACCTACGTGATCCATTCACGTGAGTACGTGGTGCTCTGATTGCTTATGTTAGTAGAAGTAAATCTAGCTGTTGTTGTATGCTCAATAGTTGGACTATTATCAGACTATGCCAGGATATACAGATCATATGAATGGAGCATAAACTGAAAATTAGGTTGAAGTGAGACGAGCTATCGTGGTTCTTGCAAGAGTTAACTTTGTTTTAAACATCATCATTTTGCAGATTGAGGAAGCTTTAATACATAAATTTGATTGTTTTCTTACAGTCGCATAGTTCCTGAGTATAGCTTTCTTGATGCTCGTGGTCTTGGCGCCTATGAAGGCAAGGCATTAGAATCTGTTTCAGAAGTAAGAGCTCCTTCTCGGTGCGGAAAAAAAAGTTCCACGAGTTCACATCACTTGGTTATTCTCATGCACATCTTTGTTTTCCTTGTCTCAGTGTATGATATTTGTGTTTTCTCCAGGTATATACATCAGACAGTATATCCACGGCCATCAAGCCTCCGCCAATTGATGATGGAACCCCAAACGAGAGCGTGGCTGATGTGTTTGTTCGTGTAACCCAGCTCATGTCAATTCTTGAAACACAGTACTCGGAGGAGACTGTCATCATTATTTCCCCGGATTCGGACAACCTGTCGGTATTACAAGCCGGCCTAGTAGGACTTGATCTTAGAAGGTAAGGAATATATATCCTAGATGCCATAACAATCTCCAAAAATTCTTGATCTAGTGGTTCCAAAATATTAAAATCATGGTTGAACAAAGTTCCCATAATTCAGGGTTATAACTCTAACAAAAAATATTACTCCATATAGTCTCAGAACTGCTGTCTACCTTATTAGAACAGAAGTCCTTGAAGCATCAAAACTTACGAAGTCTGTTTCTATGTTGAATTCAGGCACAATGATCTATCCTTCAGCCCCGGTGAAGTGAGGCTCGTAGATGCTAGTAGCATACCTGCTTACAAAAAGCCTCCATCAGGTGCATTCAAATGTTATAACCCGCCGAGCTGTAGGTGACTTTAATTATGTGTTACCTCTTTGTAAATAGCTAGCCAATTAGCTATATGCTGTGAATGTACCGTGTTCCACGAGATGTTATCTGAATGTGTATCAGTTGTCCCATGCCAAGAAGGAACCATTGCACCGCGATGTATAATCCAAACTAAATCATGTGAACCTCGATTGCAGAATACTGCAGCTTATCGTGTTCAGCGTGAGATGACCCGATCAGGATAAGTTTGTTAGCATGAAGGCATCTTTTACTTGTGTGGCTCGTGAAGACCGCGGTAGCTTACTGTATTCCAAAACTGTCAGTGGCAATGACCATCTATGGCGATCCAGGTGAACACGAGTTTTTGATGCTTCTGTGTAACGTAATACGCAATATGGTCGAAAGCTTCCAATGTCTGTTAGAGACGTCACGAACTTGTGATGCCGAACCTTTCATATCAGGAAATGCTTCAGAGATTCCCGAGACTAGATAACCGCTCTGGAGACCAGCATATCAATCACGAAATGCAATATCGTGGCTGATTTCACAACACGTCGGTCCGTGTTATTTATCCACTATGTGATTCAGAAAAATAATCATAGTTTACGAATGCAGACCGAAATGTTTATAGATATTTGCATGTCCAAATCTTGTCCAATGACAGAAACAAAGTTCGAGATTGATTTGTCTTAATGGACCATGCAAAAATATAGAGCCCTAGTTTTCCCCATTTGTGTGCAAACTTGGCATTGGATCTTCAAATGGACCATCTGCAAATGGAGCCTAAATTCAATTCAATTAATGCAAGAGAATGTCATATATCTCTAACACTCAACTTCACATGAAAGTCCATTGGACTTCAAGAGTGGATAATGTGCTCAAACCTGCGACTTGATGTAAAAATTTGATCTGATACTCCCTCCGTCTCAAAAAAATGGTATTATTTTGATCGGACACGCATGACGATAAAATATTTAATCGACATTACGGGACGACCAAACGTTATTTTTTAGAACATGTCGTGAAACATTAATGATAGGTTACGTTACGTACTATAATCGTGAGTTAATAGAAAATTTAAATCGTGTCGTTTAGATGAATAACGAAACTTTTCAAATTCAGTGTTGAATAGTATACGAAGGGAGAAACGTTGCAATAATTGTGCAACGAATTCTTACAGACAAAAATAAACGATTACACTCTCAAAATCAATATACTTCTAATGTCGAATCAGGATCTGTGAAACTAATATCGAAAAACAGAATAGATTGTACAAAATCCGCATATATATATTTAACAATAAACCATTCATGATTGATGTTAGTACATTAAGCTTTGGACACATATTGACCATTCGTCCTATGACACTTAATCTTCATTCAATTTTATCCAATATATAAAACCATGGAGGGACACAGAATGGTGTGCTGTAGAAAAAGCAAGCAGCAAAGGGACCAACCAATAAAACAGAAAACATCATCTTTGACGACTCTATCCACTCAACAACACCACCACACACACAGCAATCTCTTCCTTCAACTCCGATTTCCATTTCTCAACGATTTCAAAATCCCCAAATCATCTCAAAAACCCTAATCCCGAAATCCTCACAAATCACACCCCCAAATCCATCGCCGGATCACACCAAAGCAGCCGATATCAGTTCAGTTTCCGACATGGCGGCGGCGACGACGCCGTGGGGAATCGGGGCCCGAACAGCGGTGGTTCCCTCGTCTCCGTTGAGGGGTGTGAGTGTGGGGAGGATTGTGCAATTCGGGAGGATGAGCTCGGGTTTGGGGTGCAGGTGTTGTGTGAGTGGCGTGGGAGTGAGAGGAGGAGGGGAAAAGGTAGGAGAGGAAAAGGGAGGAGGGGTGGTGTGGGATTGGAGTCGGTGGAGGAGACATTTCGATGAGATCGAGCAAGATGAGAGCTTTGTTTCTGTTCTCAAGGTATCGGATTTTGATTTAAATTGGGGATTTCGGGGAAGTAATTATGTTTGGGGGACTAAGAGGGGTTACCACTGAGGTAACCTGCTCTTCTTAAAACTGTGAGGACATTAGTAAACAACCTCTATCTCTATCTAATAATCGGTAAGGCTCGGTACATCACCCTGTCTTAAAAGGGTGCCCTCCCAGGCTCCCCACACCCCGCCCCGCACTTGGTGGGATTACGTGGGTGCATTCATTTTTTAGTTATCTATGGGGGATTAGTTAAAGTGATGATCATGCAGGTCATTTAAGATTGAATTCGTTGGTTATGTTGGTCCTTTGAGATGGTGTTTGGATAGTCGTGACATGAGATTACAAGTTTGAGTAGGAAAAGCCATAGCAAATTCTAAATCCACATGATCCCGTCAAGTCAAATACACGATGGGGAGGACGAAATGTATGTAGTTTTATCCTCGTTATAATGTGACATATAGACTATTCCTTGATGCCCTCAAGAGGTGGTGAATCGTGTTCACATGATTAGAGTAAGGATTGTTAACGATTGAGCTAACCTTTCTTCACATTGAGTTTGAATAATATAAGTCCTAATTATTCGGCACTTGGTATATAGTGGGCCTGTGAGATTCTTGTTGGATTCTGTGATAGGGAGTATTAAGATACTGTACTTATTATGGGTTTCTAGTGCTAGTTTGAGTGTTTGGTAGTTTGGTTTCCAAACAGGTGTTCGGGGAGATTGGAGCTGGGGTCTTGTGTGAAGCTTTTGGGTTTTGGGGTTGTGAGGTTGTTGGTTGTGGTTTGCTGGGGAGAAGTGTATTCTGATGATGATGATTAGGTTGTTTACCAGAGAAGGAGAAGGATACTTTGATGGAGTCTCTTATGGAAAGCGATCAATTTTTGCACCTGTTAAAACTTGCCGACATGTTCATTGTAGCTGAGCTGGTAGAAGTGATAATCAACTATGTATGAGATAACATGCTAATTACTCTACTGCCTATGACTTGAAGAACTTGAACTGGGGGCATCTTCTTGTTTTGAGGCAAATGGAAAAATGAGCATTCCGCCTTTAAGTACAAATTCGTGGTGTGAGCCATGGTGGACAAAGCGGAAGTGATCGCGGACTCAATTTTTAGAATAGTTGGACAAAGAATTGTTACAGACATGGTTGCATGCATCACTGACAATATGTTCTCGAAATGCTATTGAAAAAATTTTGGGTTCTATTGTTGTAAACCTCCTAGGAGTGGTTGTGTTTACTGTTCTGCTTTTGATATGCTATCTACAGTTTCAACTTGAGGAGGCAGTCGAAAAGGAAGATTTCCTGGAAGCCGCAAGGTTGAAATTTGCTATTGCAGAAGCGACTTTGAAGGATTCAGTTGCTGAGATCATGTCAGAATTGAAGGTTAATATGACTTGATTCACTGGCCAGTAGCTTATCTACATCCCCCCTTGCTCATAGTTTTTTTTTTCTTTGGCTTCTTATATTCTCTTTGGTTTCAGAAAGCCATTGAGGAAGAGCGATATCAGGATGCCTCCAAGTTGTCTCGACATTCAGGAAGCAATCTGGTAATTTTCTTCAAATGTTTTGGTGTTTGATTCATTGACCTTTGTTAATTTGTTTAGGAAAGTAGCCTACAATTATTTTTTTTTGGCGATTTCAGTATTGCATCATCTATCTCGAAATTAAGTTGACACGGTTGTTTGCTGGAGCACAGCGTACCATAGTGTTGGGTATATACATGTTTGCTTCAGCTTTGTTTTGATGCTAGTCACTAGTAGAAAGGAGAAAAGACAAGGAGGAGGAGGAAAAAATAGAGTTATTATGTGTACCTATAGAACTTTGGCTTCCTATCTTGTTCTGTTGTTTGTAGAATTCGCTGATTTGCATCTTTGTGTCCTTTTCTTATTATTTTCTCTCTCAGATAGGCTGGTGGGTTGGATATTCATCACTGGATTCAGGCGACCGTTTTGGCAGACTAGTCCGTATAACCCCTGGTGTTGGTAGATTCATCGGAAGGGGTTACACCCCAAGGTGAGGGCACGTTGGAATTTTTTTTCATAGTTAGCATATTCATGAAACAGATCGCCGAATGGTAGTTTTGGTTGATTTGGCTGAGCTATTGCTTTTGTGTTCCAGACAGCTTGTTACTTCATCTCCAGGAACTCCACTCTTTGAGATATATGTGGTTAAGCATGCCGACGATGCATATACCATGCAGGTAATATGCACTGCCTATCCTTCTCGTCGGCGCAAAATGAAAATCGAAAACAATCTTTTCTACAGAAGAATATTTGTTTTCATTAAGCTGTTGGGCATGTTTTTTGTATTTTCCATGAAGCCAAATAATGAAATCTGGGGCAAGCCCAAAAGCTTCCTTAATAGGGTCTCTGAAATTTCTGTAGTATAGTTGCAATTTTTCTCTAATTATCAAGCTTCTACTACTTTTCTTTTTCTTTTTTCCTTTTTAAATTTTTTTTTTTTTTTTTTTTTTTGGGACTTTTGAAGGTAGTCTACTTGCAAAGAACCAAAGGTGATTCAGCAAGCTCCTCAAATGTGCTACGAAAGCCTTCAAGACCGGACATGTTGGAGAGTGAGAAAGAGAGAGAGAAAGAGAAAGAAGGGGAGACAAGTCTTCCATCTACTGCCAGCGCTGAGGCTACAACATTAGGCATTCAGGATAACGTGGAGGATAAGACTGAGAAACAAGAGAAGATTCTTAACGATGAGGGTGCTTCGGAGGAAGGGATAAAGAGTGTGATAAACTTTCTTAAAGATAAAATCCCTGTATTGAATCTAAAATTCATGAATATGGAG